>JAJPUD010033215.1:0-11480 GCA_023553655.1 Myrmecobius fasciatus
TAAGCAGAGCCAAGACACCATATACAATAACCACAGTTATGTAAATAAACAGTCACTAAAAATAAATTGAACTCTGTGAGTAAAGAGATAATGAAACCTTCCCTGTCAGTCTAAAATCAGTCTAGAATCCATTGAAATGACTAATATAAAAATAAAAGGCATACAAGGTGATATATATTTTTTAAAGGTAAATGTCTCTTGGTGGAGTTCTGAACTGAGAGCGATTATTGGGAAACTGGAGAGGAATTTGGAATTATGCCCCAAAGGACTAGAAAACTATAATCCAGCAGTGTCACTACTGAGCCTGTATCTCAAAGAGATTATAAAAAAGGGAAAAGGACTCACATGTACAAAGATGTTTGTAGTAGCCCTTTTTGTGGTGGCAAAGAATTGGAAATTGAGGTAATGCTCATCAATAGGGGAATGGCTGAATAAATTATGATATATGAATGTAATGGAATATTTTTATTCTGTAAGAATTGATGAGCAGGTTGATTTCAGAAAAGCCTGGAAAGACTTATATGACCTGATGCAGAATGAAGTGAGCAGAACCAAGAGAACATTGTAACAGCAAGATTATGTAATGATCAACTGTGAAAGACAGCTCTTCTCAGTAAAACTGCAATCTAAGACAATTCCAATATACTTGGGATTGAAAATGCCATCAGCATTCAGAGAAAGAACTATGGAGACTGAATGCAGATTGAAGCACATTATTTTAACCTTTTTGGTTTTTCCTTTCTCATGGGTTTTCCCTTTTGTTTTGATTTTTCTTTCACAACATAACTAATATAAAAATTTGTTTAAAAATGCTGTCTTGGGGAGAGGGGAGGGAAAAAAAGGGAGGAAGAAAAAAATTTTGGAATTCAAAATCTTACAAAAGTGAATAATAAAACCTGTCTCTACATGTAATTGGAAAAAATAAAATACTATTGAATGAAAAAAAAAAGTAAGTGCCCCAAAGGTTTTAACCCTTTTGTTTCCAGAACGTACTCCCTGGGGTCTTAACAGCTTTCTCAGCCATGCTTCACTTCACTTTTCATTGTAGATCCATCTACTCAACCTCAATGGCTCTTCATATTCCTATCCTTTAAGAGGTCTTCCAATTCTGGAACCACATTCTAATGAATTCTACCATTGTTCTGGACAAGGTCTGTCTAGAAGAAGGTTTACTCCCATATAATCTCACTCAGCATCCCAGTACATTTGAGATCAAAATGTCAGGCTCTGGGCTACCACTACCTTATATTTCTCTCTCCTTGTTAGAATATAAACTCCTTTAAGAAGTGGACTGTCCTTGCTTTTGTGTTTGTGTCCCCAAACACAGTGCTTGGCACATAGTAGACACTTCAGTGCTTTTTTCATCCTTTGGGGTAACTGAAATCATTTCATTTTGAGTGATGAGCTCTTATTGCTGTTTACTATGACCACATGATCTCAAAGCAATGGAGACTTAGTTATACATTCAGCTCTATGAAAAGATGGCAGCCAATGTTAAGAGTATTTTTCTTCCTCTCGTGTTGTATCTGACCTGAAAATAAAATAAAAATATTCATGCTCTTTTCTGTGAAAAGTATTCTTCCTAATACATCTCCTACATCCTCTCTTGGATTGTTACAGCTAAGTTGGATGAGTTTTTGGTATTCTACCAATTAGGAATTTTGGATCTTGAGGTCAATATTTAGTGGAGTTGCAGAATAAATACATGCATCCCTACCTTTCCCAGAAGTCACTTTTTCAGACCTTGGTGCTCAGAAATAGAATGTCTGTGTTTTCCAGATTTTCTAAGGGAGCAGAGGGCTGTTCTTGTGGTTTTGAAGAAAAGCCCTTGAAGACAGGACATATAGGAATGTACTTCAAGAAGGCCATCTTTTGGATTGTGTTCATGCCAACAGGAAAGTCATAGCTCTTTAAACTTGCAGATGTTTCACTGTTTGCATGGGCTCCAGCTTTCCACTGTACCAGCCCCCTTTCCTCTGGGCTCCCTGTAAAAGAACAATGTCCCATCTTTTATTTGGTTATCATGCTGTGTATTAGATTAGCCAGAACTGCTTACATTTTAGGTAAAAGTAATCCTGCCAGGTAAAGCAGGGATGTCCAGTATCACCTATATTATTCATTATTGTACTAGAAATTTTAGCTATAGCAATGAGAAGAAAATTGAAGGAATTACCACAGGCAATGAGGAAAAAAATCTATCACTCTTTGCAGATGATATAATGGGGTACTTAGAAAATCAACTAAAATCTTAATGAAAATAATGAACAATATTAGCAAAGTTGCGGAATATAAAATAAACCTACACGAAGCATTAGCATTTCTTTATGTTACCAACAAAGTCTAGAGCAAAAGATAGAAACTGTATGAACATAATTATAAAATACTTTTTATCCAAATGAAGTCAGATCTAAACTAGTGGAACAATATTAATTGCTCATGGGTAGGCTGAGCCAATATTAAAAAATGACAATTCTATCTAAATTAATTTATTCAGTGCCATACCAATTAAACTACCAAAAGATATTTTATAGATCTAGAAAAAAATAACAATTCATCTGGAAGAACAAAAGATCAAGGATATCAAGGGGCTTAAGGGGAAAAAAAGTTAAGGAAAGTGGTCTAGCCATACCAAATGTTAAATTATAATGTAAAGCAGTAATTGTCAGAAGAGACTGGTACTGGCTAAGAAATAGTGGTGGATCAGTGGAATAGATTAGGTACACAATATATTATAGTAAATGACCATAGTAATGTAGTATACAATAAACTCAAGCTTTTGGAACAAAAACTTCATTATTTGACAAAAACTGCTAGGAAAACACAAAAATAGTATGACAGAAACTATATATGACTAACATTTCACACTATACCAAGATACAGTCAAAATGGGTACTTGATTTGCACAAAAGGGTGATACCATAAGCAAATTAATAGAGCATGTAATAGTTTATCCAGATCTATGGATAAGGGAAGACTTTAGGACCAAACAAGATATGAGAGCATTACAAAGTAGATAATTCTGAATTTTTGCACTAACATACCAATGCAACCAAAATTAAAAGGGAAGCAGAAAACTGGGGAGGAGGAGAATTTTACCACAAGTATCTCTAATAAAATCCTCATTTCTTAATATATAAGGTATGGAGTTAAATTTATAAGAATAAAAGTTATTCCTCAATTGGTAAATGGTCAAAGATATGAACAGGCACATTTCAAAGCTATCTATAATCATATAAAATGCTTTATTGGTTAGAGAAGTGCAAATTAAAACAACTGTGAGCTACTACCTCATACCTATCACATTGGCTAATATGACAAAAAAAAAGAATGATAAATTTTGGAAGATATGTGGGTAAATGAGTAAACTTAAGCACTGTTGGTGGAATTGTAACTGATCCAACCATTCTGGAGAGCAATTTGGAATAATGCCCAAAGGGCTATAAAACTGCATACCATTTGATCCACCAATACCACTCCTAGGTCTGTATCCCAAAGAGATTTTTAAAAAGTGGGGGGGAGGACTTAAGTATACAAAAACATTTATAATAACTCTTTGTGGTGACTAAGAATTGGAAATCAAGGAGATGCCCATCAATTGGGGACTGGTTGAAAAAACTGTGATGTAATGTTATTGTGCAATAAGATGATAAGCAGGGGGCAGCTAGGTGATGCAGTGCATAGAGCACCAGCCCTGAAGTCAGAAGGACCTGAGTTCAAATCTGAACTCAGACACTTAACACTTCCTGGCTATGTTGTGACCCTGGGCAAATCACTTAACCCCAATTGCCTCAGGGAAAAAAAAGATATGATAAGCAGGATGATTTCATAAAAACCAAGAAAGACTTACGTGAATTGATGCAGTGAAGTGAAAGAACCAAGAGAACATCGTACACAGTAACAACAATATTATTTGATGAAAAATTGTAAATGGCTTATTCTCAGGAACACAGTAAAGCAAGATAATCTCAAAAGACAAATGATGAAGCATGCCATTTGCTTCCAGAGAAAGAACTAATATTGTCTGAATACTGACTGAGGTTGCTATTTTTTTTTACTTAGATTCTTTTTTTTTGAGTCTCTTTTTCTAAAGAATATTTTAATTTTATTTTTCTCAATTCCATGCAAAAACAATTTTTAGTATTATTTTTCAAAATAATTTTTGAGTTCCAAATTCTCTCCGCTTTTCCCTCAAGAAGGCAAGTACTTTGATATAGATTATACATTTGTAGTCTTGTAAAACATCAATGTTAATGATTCTGAGATATTTTTTCATCATTACCCACAAATGTTTATTTAGCATCTACTTCATGACAATGTGCCAGGTGAATAGCTGGAAAGATAAATTATACAGAAATTCTACTTTTCAAGAAGTTTTGAAATGTAGATGGAAAGAATTATACATCCCAAAAGAAAATTAAAAATACACAGTAAAATTTGCCAAGTAAGTTTCATTGAAGATCAGAGGAAAGTCAAAGACAGCTTCAGAGGGAGGTGAATTCTTTTTGGGAGAAAAAAGGGAGGCAATCTAGATTAAGTGACTTGCCCAAGTTCATGCAAATGTCTGAAGCCTAATTTGAACTCAGGTCCTCATGCTCTAACCCCTATGCAGTCTTGCTGTATCAAGGAGGTGAAACTTGAAAGAAGAGAGGAATGGATTCCAAGAGAGCAAAAATGGCAGAATAGGTAGGGGAGCAGGGTGGGAGCTGCCTTTATTGTGATGAATTTGTCAAGATTCAGATTCCTCTGTAATTAGTGCCCTTCCTACCCAGCAACCTTGCCTGCTACATTCACTCTGTTACTTTTGCCATTTCTGCCTGTAATACCCTCCCTATTCCTGTCCATGTCTAAACCTCACATCTCCTTTTAAAGTCTACTTTTTGTAGGAAGTTTCCCTTCACTACTTCAGCTCTTCCTCACTGATATCTTCCCCTCCACCATGTTCCTCTGGCATGTACTATCCAATAATAATAAGTTTATATTGTATGTTAAAAAGTGCAAAGCACTAGCAATTTCTTTCTCCATCCTCCCCAAGGTTACCTTGTAACTGTTTTATATAAAGGCATATATATTCTTGTTGTCTCCTATGGTAGAATGTAAGCTGTTGCCTTTGAACCCCCTAACATAAACATACTACCTGGTCTGAAATAGTACTTTTAATTTAATAAATAGTACTTGCTGATTGATTGCTTTCCTTGCAACAAAATAGATAGATAGAAAGCTTAGGTATTATTGCCCCCATTTTACCAATAAGAAGTCTGAGGAAAAGAGAAGTAAAATATGAGATTTACCCAATGTCATGTAGTTCCTAAGTGTCAGAACTAGGATTCATGTTCAAGTGACCAAGTATTCTTTCACTACATACCATAGCACCTGCCATTATCTGTCTTCTACTGTATCAAGTATATCTTGACTCTCCTACCAGGCTGGAAAATCCCTAAAAACAGGGACTATCTTTTCTCTTCCTTTCTATCATACATAGTACCTAGCACAAGGCTAAAAACACAATACATGTTGGATCAAGACTTGTTGCATTGATTGCACCAATGTAAAACAACTGGTCTATAGATAGGCAAATATGAATTTTAAAAGGAATTAGAGAATTCAGGGTGAGAGGATTTCAGTGCAAGGTAGAGTATTGACTTATGTGAAGGAACAGAGGCATCTATAGGCACATCTTTCTTGGTTGACATGACAGTTATTGGCTGTTCAATGAGAATAGCTGACTAAAGATTCTGGTCCACATTTAGTATCTCACCCAGCTTCCATTTTCTTACTTTCCTTGTTCTCTCATAAAACCTGCTGCAGTCAGGACTCAGCTACAATTTCCTGCCAGCCCTAGGCTGTTGTGCTCATTCAGGCTCTCTCTGGCTCTGCCTCTGGCTCTTTCTGTCTCTGTCTGTCTGTCAGTCTTTCTCTGTCTCTGTGTATTTCTCTCTTTGTTGTTGTTGTGTCTCCTCCCTTTTCCTCTCTCTCTCCCTCTCCCTCCCTCCCTCCTCTCTTTCTCTCCCTCCCTCCCTCTCTCTCTTTCTCTCTCTCTCTGTCTCTCTTTTTCTCTCTCTTCCACTTCCCTCTTTCCCTCTCCTTCTCCCTCCCCCTTTCCCTCTCTCTCTCTTTTTTCCTCTCCCTCTCCTTCCCTCCCTCTTTCTGGCTGATTGGGTACCATGGCAACAAGCCTGATGGAGCAACAGATAATTATATGGAACAAGTTTGTCCCACCAGATCCTTCCATATCTGTCAGTATTGGAAGGGGTCTGCAGTGAATCTTGCCATTCATCAATGATAATCACACAGTCACTTAGGGGCAAGCCCAGCAGCAGAGGCATTCTGAGCAAAGACCCAAGCAGCATTAAGGGGAAATCCAACAAAATCATTTTATGTTTCTCTCTGTGGTATCCAGACTATATTCCCTAGACAGAAACAAATCTTCCAAAGGGGCTATTCAGATTCTGGATCTGGAATTATCTGCAAGGCTAGGATACTAATTAGAGTCTTTGTCTACCAAGTGGACTTCAGATTTGTATTCCTTTCTTTCCTCTCTCCCCCCCCCCATCCTGATTGATCCTGACACATCTTTTTAGCTCTCTATGGTGTGGGTGAGGCTCTTCCATTCAAGTTCCATCTCAAATGCCATCTCCTCCAGGCAATCTTTCTTGACCAATCCAGTCTCCCTTAAGTGATACAGTGGAAAGATTGGGGCACTTAACATTTATAAGACCTGACTTTGAATCCTCATCTATTAAATAAAATAGACCCTGGGTAGTCTGTCTTTCTGTTCTTGCCTCAGTTTCTTCAACTATAAATTGTGTTGGGGGAATGGGAGAAGATTGGACTAGATTCTAAAAA
This sequence comes from Myrmecobius fasciatus, assembly GCA_023553655.1. Classification (NCBI taxonomy): domain Eukaryota; kingdom Metazoa; phylum Chordata; class Mammalia; order Dasyuromorphia; family Myrmecobiidae; genus Myrmecobius; species Myrmecobius fasciatus. The sequence goes on from JAJPUD010033215.1 coordinate 6,844, forward strand.
CCTTTCTAGATCCATATCTTCCTAAAAAGGAAGCTAGATAGCAAAATGTCAGATAATTCTAGCTGTGGAGTAAGGAAGACCTAGTTTTAATTCCTGCCTCAGATACATACCAGCTGTGTGGAGCTGGACAAGTCACTTAACCTCTACTTTTAACCTCAGTTTTCTTATCTGCAAAATGGAAATAATATGAGAGCATCTACATCAAAGGAATTTGGTTAAAGCACTGTGCAGACATTAAAGTGCTATATGTAGTTATTATTATTAATTATTATTATACATTTATAACCTTTGAAAGCATCTGTGTATTTTATTTTATCTTGTCTCCTGCCATTCCATGTGTGAATTATATCTCATTAACTATGCTTTAAGCTCTCCAAAAGCTGGGTCTCTCCAACTACCCTCAGAAAAATTGGGCACACAATATGCTTTTAATAACTGTTTCTAGAATCTTATACTGTTGATAATGAAAGGTTTTAATTTTTTTAAAATGTTTATAATTCATCTAATTTAGTCTCTTCTTTTACAGATGAAGATGTAGGTATTGTATGAATAACCTTGGAAATATGCTCTAAAACTATGTGAACCCAACCCCAAGATTTCATGACTTCTATCCTACCCTCCCCCATCCCTCTCCACCATTATTCTTTGGGAGCCATAGGCAAATCGTACCTGGAACAGTATTATCTAAGATAAAGGCCAGACAGCCACCCACAAACATCTCTGTTGTTAGCAGCACAGTCAAGATCTGGTCTACTTCAGGAATACCTACAGGAAGAAATGCAGACTTTAAATTCTGTGCACTTTGATAGGCTGGGATTCTTAAGGTCATCCTAGCCAGCCCACCCTCCAAGGTTGTGACTGCCTCTAACACATCCAGCCAGGCAAGGACTCTCCTTTTTCCCCTCTTAAAAAGTCCCAGCATCCCAATAATTACCAATTCTATCCTATCCTTTTGTTGTTGCTCAGTTATTTCAGTCAAACGCTTTATGACCCCATTGGTCATACTTGGTCATTCTAGGCAAAGATACTAGAATGCTTTGCCAGTTCCTTCTCCGGTTCATGTGACAGATGAGGAAACAGGTGTACAGGCCTAGGTGACTTATCCAGGGTAACATAATGAGTAAGTATCTGGAGTCGGATTTGAACTCAGGAAGATGTCTTCCTGACTTCAGACTCTGCATTCTGTCCATTTCAACACTTACCTGCCCACCCTACCCATTAGTAACAGATAAAAAGACAACTAGTAGACTTAAACAGGACTTGGGTTTCAAAGAACCATGGAATGGATAGTGGTGATTATTTACATGAGGAAATTAAGGCGCAGAGAAGATGAAAAATTTGCCTAGTCACATAAGAAAGTATATTGCAGATTCAATAGTTGAATCCAGATCCTCTGATCCTAAGTTCACCACTTTTTCTACTAAAGCATCCAACACTCCACTTCCCCCACCTTTTAATCTTGAGAGGGTCAGAAAGTAAAAAATGGAGAGGAATCACTATCTTGTCCAAGATTTTTATAGCAGCCTGAGAGTTATACACTTTATTGGGGCTTATTTCCCTGACTTGAATTCATTCCTGATAGATAATGGACAAAATCAGATGAGGGAGAAAGATAGGAAGGGACTTAAAGCACCTGTGTTGATGGCGGTGGGATTGGAATCCAGGTAGTTAGGCAGCGTCAGGCCAAAGAACATGGAGAATCCCAGGACAAAGAGATTTCGTGAAGAATTCATATCAATAAACTGCAGGTTGGACAGGCCCACTGCTGTGATCATTCCTGAGAAGAAACAGCTATTTAAATGAACAAGCAGACTTCAGAAAAACCTGGAAAGACTTGTAAGAACTGATGCAAAGTGAATTGAGGAGAAGCAAGAAAACATTGTACATAGTCTTAGCAACATTGTGTGATGATTATGATAAACTCAGCTCTACTCAGCAACACAGTGATCCTTGACAAGTACAAACGACTTGTGAAAGAAAAAGCTATCCATAACCAGATAAGAAACTAGCAGACTCTGAATGTAGATTGAAGCATAAGTTCACTTAGTTTATTTTTTCTCATTTCCGCCCCCCCCCTCATCTGTTTCTTCTTTCACAATTGTGACTAATATGGAAATATTTTACATACATGATAGTTCATATATAAGCTTTATCAAACTGCTTACTATCTTTGGAAGAAGGGAAGAAAAGAAAGGAGGGAGAAAAATTCATAACTCAAAATCTTGTAAAATGAATGCTAAAAATTTTCTTGATATGTAACTGGGGAAAAACAGAAAATACTATTTTAAAAAGTAAGGAAACCATGTTAACATTTTTAAAGGGGGGGAGACAATTCTAAGCACAAAATTTAAAAAATATTAATGTTAAAATTGTTTTTACAAGCAATTGTGAAAAATAAAGTATTTTAAAAAAACAACTATAAAGCCAATAAGACACAAATGGTAGTAGGAAAGGGGTGACCTAGCCTCTCCCTCTGGATTTTCAAAATTCAAAAGTTTCTTTCCAGGGAAAGGAGTGCTTACCATCCTTCTAAGTGCCATCCTATATTCTTCCCTCCCCAATCCCCAATCCTAATCATCCACAATTACTTTGTCACAACTCAAAAAAGAGGCTTTATTTAAGAAGTCTCTAGTTGATTGTACTCATTCTCCAACCAAGTCAATAATTATTGACTTGTTTGGTCATTCTTCTACCTTCCCACAAGCCCTGGAGCATTATTATATTTTTCATGTCCTGGTCTTCTCTATTAGACTAGGAGTAAAAGACTGGGTCCTGTCTTTCCCTGTTCTTGAGTCTGACTTTACCCTTGCCATTTCCTTTCCCATATTCTAACTATTCATGCTATATACATGTTCTGAATTAGGAGGTACTACTTTTTTGGGGGGAGAGTGGGGAGGCAATCAGGGTTTAAGTGACTTGCCCAGAATCTCACAACTAATTCAATGTCTAAGGTCAAATGTGAACTTGGGTCCTCCTGACTCCAGAGCTGGTACTCCTATCAACTGTACCACTTAGTGGCCCCAAGAGATATCACTTCCTAGCTTAAAGAAGAGGAAGCACTAGAAGATGGGGGTTGGGTATTGGTGAGAAAGGAGAGAGTAGATCCAGGATATTCTCCACTTTTGGACTCACCAAAGAGAGTGCAGAACATGCCACCCAGAATAGGGTCAGGGAGGGAAGCAAAGAGAGCCGTGAACTTGCCGATGGTTCCCAGAATCAGCATGATAAGTGCCCCATACTGGACCACCCTTCGGCTCCCCACCTAGAGAAGAGAGGATTAGGGGAATCAGCCATAAGCTGACAGCCAGGACTAGACAGCTGCAGGGGCAGGAGCAGGGAAAGAAGGGAGAGGGCAGAGAAGGGAAATGGGAAGAACCTGTCTTGGCACTTGCTACCTTGGTGATGCCCAGGACACCAATGTTGGGGCTAGAGGAAGTGGAGCCGTTACCAGTCCCCAGCAGTCCAGCAATGATACAGCAGATGCCCTCAGTAAAGATTCCCCTAGAAAAAGTGCAGGGGAGAAGTGGGCAATATTATAATAATTTCTACATTTGTACGGCATTTTATTTGTCTTTTTCCTTCCACTATAATCTTCTTGTACTGTTTCCTAGTGGCAAGGAGGTGACTTTGGGCTATGCTAGTGAGGCACAAGACCTGGCAGAGTCCTACTGAGCTGGAAGGGCTCTGGGTAGGATTCTGGCTGCCAGTCCTCCTGCTATCTGAAGGCCAACCTAACGAAGTCTGGAGAGCCTTGGCACCAGGATGGCCACATGGAATTTTTTTTTTTTTTGCAAAAGTAATCGAAGACTATCTGCTAAGGCCATTCAAGGAAGGTCCTTCTGATCTATACCAGTGGATCCCCCATAATCACAAGAAAGGATCCTTCAAGCATTTGTACTTTTTAAAGTGTTTTTTACACCAATTCTATGGGATTCATCCTACAACACTGTAAGGAAGTTCAGATAATTTCCCCCTGACAGATAAGGAAACAGGCTCTTAAAATTAAAGCTAATTGCCAAACTGGGACCAGAACTGAGGCCACACCCTTTTCTGCTATCCTACCCCCATCAGACCCATACCAACCCAATCAACCGTAGCTCTTTGAGGTGGGGGAGGCAAGTTAAGAGTTTTACAGAGGATACCTACTCAGACACATATGATGAGACTATACCTGTTGATGGCATGAACAGGGGGAGGAGGGGCCCCGGCCAGTCGGGCACAGGCATAGTAATCTCCAATAGACTCAATGATGCCCGCCAATGTGGCACTGAACATGCCCAAAACAGCAGCAGCAGTCACACTGGGGAGGCCCCATTGACCTGAGGGAACCAATTGTAGGGAATGGGACACAGGAACAAAACTTAGCAAGCACCCTGTCCCATCCCAGCATTAGAAAAGATGGATTTGACTAAAAAACGTGTATTTTCCAAACATTTCCCTAGAACTCCCCTCAGCTTTCTTTTCCCCAGGACCTGAAACCTTTTCAGCTCTGTTCTTAGCAAACATTCAGGGGCTCCCTAGCCCCCCAGATAAGAGAAGAGACAAGTTGCTTTACTTTCATAGCTTCTAACTGGTTTCTTAGCCCTTGGGCCTAATTTTTTTTCTTCAGGATCCCTTTTTTTTTTTTTTTTTTTTTT
>JAJPUD010033216.1:0-11478 GCA_023553655.1 Myrmecobius fasciatus
AGTGCAATGAGACTATGCATTTATGCATTAAGTGAGGATAAATTCATTGTTGGTAGAACTGTGAACGGATCCAACCATTCTGGAGAGCAATTTGGAGCTATGCTCAAAAAGTTGTCAAACTGTGCATACCCATTGACCCAGCAGTGTTTCTACTGGGCCTATATCCCAAAGAGATCTTAGAGGAGGGAAAGGGTCCCACATGTGCAAGAATGTTCGTGGCAGCCCTTTTTGTAGTGGCTAGAAACTGGAAACTGAAGGGATGTCCATCAATTGGAGAGTGGCTGAATAAATTATGGTATATGAATGTTATGGAATATTATTGCTCTGTAAGAAACGACCAACAGGAGGATTTCAGAGAGGCCTGGAGAGACTTGCATGAACTGATGCTGAGTGAAACGAGCAGAACCAGGAGATCATCATACACAGCAACAACAATATTACATGTTGATCAATTCTGATGGACATGGCTCTCTGCAACAAAGAATTGTCTCAAACCAGTTCCAATTGTTCACTGAAGAAAACCATATACACCCAGAGAGAGGGAAATGAAATATGGAGCACAACGTAACATTTTCATGATCTCTATTGACATTTGCTTGCATTGTTTTGCCTTTCTCTGATTCTTTTTTTTTTTCTTGTAGATAGGATTTTTCTTGCATAACTTCTCAAGCATTTCAACATTATTAACATGTAGTGGACTTCCTGCCATCTAGGGGAGGGGAGGGGACTGGGGGTAAAATTTGTAATGGAAAGCTTTGTAAAGATCAACGCTGGGGAACTACCCACACATTTATTATACAAATAAAAAACTTTAATAAAAAAAAGAAAGTAGAAATGATAAAACTCCTTTCCAATGTTGATTTGTCAATATCTTGCTTCATGAATAAATACAGACAGGAATTAGAAAGACAGGAAGTCAATCTTAGAACACAATAGTGGGCCAATGAGTTGGAAAGACTTCTGATTTTTGCGTTGTTTTATCTTAATTTCAAGACTCTCATTTCCCGCCTTTCATTCTCTTCCCCCAAAGCTATTCAAAAGGCATTCTGATTACCTTATTTTTATATGGGGGAAATCTTTCATCTTCATTTTATTTCTCTCACTTTAAGAAAACAATTGTGATAAAAGATTGAAACCCAGTTTCAACATTGAGAAAGTGCCAAAGTATCATATATAATGTCTAGATTTTCTTTATAACTAGAAGTAGACACCATTATCTTATTGATGAGAGATTATATTTGAGGATTCATTTTGTTAGAAACAATTCTTCACTTCAAGTAAATTTTATTATATTGTTAGATGCAAGATATTGTGTAAAAAATGACAATCCCTGCCTTCAAGAGGCTTGCATTCTACTAGCAGAGAGTTACAGTGTGCACACCTATATGTATAGTATAAGAAGAATTGTAGAGGGACAGAACACTAACAAATGAGTAGGGGCAAGAGACAGGAAGCAAGGTTTTATGGAGAAGCCTTAAGAATGTGTAGAATTAAAACTCTCACTGGGTTGACTTCTTAGATAGCTTAGTTTGCATCTTCCTGATTTTATAACAATCAGTTGAAAAATGAAAAAAATAAATAAATTGAAGAGTCATTTTATCTACATACTGCCAAATAAACATTTTTATGGATTAAAAAAAGAAACTGGAATTGACTGGTTGTTTTGATATAGTCTAGACAGCCTGAAGATAAAGCATTGTTTGCACAAAGGAAAATGTCCTCTGTTGAATATTTGAAATGACTGACCTTATCTCAGACTCATAACTAATTCCATGAGAATAGAAGCAGGTGCTTATCTGGAAAGATACTGATTTTCTCTGTGGTTATTGCTTTTTAGCAGCAAAATACAGTATAGGAAGGATAGGTATTTTCTCATAACTATTTATTTCCTTCAGGGTAATAGGCTTTTTGTGGCAGCTCAGTAAACTTGATAGCTTTCTATTATGATGATATTTAGTATGCCATAGTAGAAGGGGCACACAAATTTAAACACTCCTTGGTAGATCAAAGGCATAGTTTAGATAGTTCATATTGCTCATCGTCCCTATTTTCTGGGTTGTATGTTCAGTATTTATTTTGGTTTCATAAAGTTATATTGTCAGTCTATCTGAATTTCTTTCAGTTCTGAGTTCATTTATACAGCTGATTTTTATTTGACATTGAGAGAACTGTAACATGAAAACAAGAGAAAAAAGTAAACACTATGAAAATAAACCACAAGTATCAGTAGAAATTGTTCAGAAAAAAAACTATTATCAAGGAAGAATAGAACCAACTTCTAGTATTCCCAGAGGGTAGGACCCAATTTATTTCCTGCCCTCTCACTTCTTTGTCTTTTAATGTCTTACAAATGGGATTCTGTTCTAAATGACCAATGTATGCAATTGTAGGCAGAGATTTCAATATCCAGACCAACTTACCAAAAAAACAATATGTCATGAAAATTTCTTAGGAAATTTACTGTATTACCAAATTGTATACTTGTTGGAGTAAATATTACAATTAACAGAAAATTAGCAATATCCAGATGAGAAGAAAAGATATGGAATGCAATAAAAGATCTCCAAACTAACTTATTAAAATAAACCATTGCCACCAAAAAAGAGAGTAGATAAAGGAATGGACATCAGCATGTATGATCACCTTTCCTTCTAGAAATTTAATGTACAATGTGATTGCCAAAACAAAGAAGCTTAAAAATATCCAAGCTAAGATCAGTCCAAATGAAGAAACAGCAATCAAGGGCAACACCAGCTTAGAATATAAAGTCATTTGCAAAACATTTTGGATGAAGGAGTTGAAAGATTACGAGCAATATCATTATTTCCTCATAAAAATAGCATGAATGAGTGTAGAAAAAAACCCATTTTCCCCTTGAAAGTTTGATTCAAGACTCAATACAGAATATCTGACAGAATTTTTATCACACAAAATAGAGGTGCTTCTTTCGCCTACCCTGTGAAAATAAAAGTCATTGTATGTATTCTGCAGACTTTATTTTTAATTAAAATAATATCATATTTATTTATTCCTTAATAATTCACTAATTATATTAGTAGTGCAAATAGTATTATTTCAATTTTATAAACAATAAAATTAAAGTTCAGGGAAAATTCATATATTCAAGGTCACTGAACTAATAAATGTCCAACTTGGGTCTTGAATGTCTTCCAACTGTTTTCAGTATTCTTTCCTTTGTTCACACATCCAAAAATATACCTAAATATAGCACTCTGATATGAATTTAAGTGAGAATTTGGAGAAAGGATCTGAAAAGAGAGGTGGTAGAATGAATAAAGGAGTTGGTTTGGAATCAGAGACTCTGAGTATGCAACCCTGCTGTGCCATGATTTGCTTTGTGACCTCAGGTAATCCACTTCCTCAGTTAAAGTCCTAATTTTCTCTCGTAAAATATGAGATAATCCTCCTAAAGGCCTTATAAAATTAACTTTATAATTAAACAGTTAAAATATCTCTAGGAAGATGAGTTCAAATTTCAGACACTTAATAGCTGTATGATTCTGAGCAAGTCACATAATCTAGCTGCCTCAGTTTCCTCAACTGTAAAAGGATATAATAGTTTTTACCTCACAGATTTGTTATAAGGATCAAATGACATGCTATTTCTAAAATACCTGACATGATAGGTGTATAATAAATGCCTTTTCCTTTCTTTCTTCAAAGACATTTTAATTTTTAATACTCAATAAGTTTTAGGAATGTAAAGTTGTTCTGAGGCCAAAATGTTTGAGACCCATTTTCTAGTTGATCTTTGAAATCTCATCTAGCTCTAATTATATCATTAACTTTATGAATAATTTTACTCTGTGTCTCATATGTATACATTCTTCTGTTGAACTAATAACCACCAGTCCCATTGCTTCTCATCGCCAGTGTCTGTGGGATAAAGACATACCTGGGAGGGGGTTATCAAAATGTTAATTTGAGGAAGAAGCACTGAATTCTGTTAGCTAAGTTTTTTTCACATTTATTGTGTGTGTGTGTATGTGTGTGTGCACATGCACATGTGCGTGCACAATAGAAACCAATGTAATCCTTTCAGAATAATATTTTTAAATATTTGATGGATTTTCTCAATTTCAGTGAGAGGTTAATGAAAATAAACATGTCATTTTTTCCAATCTAAGCTCTCAGACTTTTGAAATTTATTCATAGACTTCTAGGGGGTGGGAGGAATCCATATGCCCCAGGTTAAAATCTTTGAAATAAGGAGGGGTCAGATAGGTAGAAAGACAATCAAGAGTGTGTGGATTTATAAAAATTCAGAGATGAGAGACATTACAGAAATAGGTGATGTATCATAATAAAAAAACCCCACTTATTCTGAAGCTAAAATAAATTTTTGTGTTTGCCCATAGTACATTTATAGTTTCATATGCAATCACCTTTTTTTGTTCTATGTTATGGAAATAAATGCTTGTTTTAGTCTATAAGTTAAAAATAAAAAGATATATATATTATGCATTGATATGTCTCTCTCGATATATGTATAGATATAGTTATATCTATCTATAAATAAAAGACTTAGCATAGGCAAGGGATTCTTAATCTTCCCCCCCCCCCAATTGACCCTTTTGGAAATCAGGTCAAGCTCATTGGATCCCTTCTCAAAATAATGAATAAAACAATACGAAGAATTATAAAGGAATCTCCCATTATGATAAAATACAGTTTTCAAAAATGAGTTCACATGCTTCAAATTAAGAACCCCTTGTATAGACAATCAGATTAAAATTAGTTGTCTCTATAGATTATTCATTCAGTTCAATTAATGCATTATTTGACTTCAGTAGCTCATTTCCCCTAAGAAAGCTCTTTCCCCCTAATTAATTCCCTTAATAATGTGTAATACAATCTTCTTGAGTGTATTACACTTTTTCTCTGCTTCCATAAAACTTATATTTACTATTTAGTAGCTGTAAATTCCATGTGGGCTGGGATAATGTCTTAAAACTTTTTATCTCCCATATTGCCTAACAATGTTTGGCACAGAGCAGTTACTACTCTTTGCTGAACAGAAAGTAACATCACATAATTTGGCATTAAATCTATTCTATTTCATCTTTACTATTTGCTGCTCTGTTCCTGTTTTGTCAACCAGACCCTAAATTTACTCCCTGGGGTTAGGAATCAGATTTAATTCACCTGGATTTATTTGAATTGAATTATGTTAATTCAATTGATGTAATCTTTTTTTAATTTTTAAATTTACTTAATATTTTCCCCTATGTACATTTAAACAAAAAAAATACATTTGTTTTTAAAATGTTTGAGTTTTAGGTTATCTTTCTTATCCCCACCCACAATTAAGAAACCACATATAAAGTTCATGCAAAACATTTCTATAAAAGTGAAGTTGTGAAAGAAAACATAGATCCCCTACCCTAATAAACATAAAAACTTTCAAAAAATTATTTAAAGAAAGAGAGAGAGAAAGAGAGAATGCTTCAATCTCTATTCAGACACAATGAGTTATTTCTCTGGATATGGATTTGGTATTCATGGTTAGTAATGGTGTTGCTAGGTCAAAGGATGTGCATGAGTTCATAGACTTTTGGACCCAGGTTATATCTTTTGATCATTTATCAATTGGGCAATGGCTTTTATTTTTTATAAATTTCAATCAGTTTCCTCTATATTTGAGAAATGAGGTCTTATCAGAGAAAATTTGCTTCAGAAATTTTTTTTTCAATTTATTTTGCTATGTTCCCCCCTATTTATTTTTACCTCTCATCCTGTCCCTCCTCAAACATGTTTTGGTACTGACCACTCCCCTCACCAATATGCTTTCTCTTTCTTTTATCACTCTCCTCTCCCATCATCCCATGCTCCTCCAATTTTCCTTCAGGGTAAGATAGATTTTGATCTCCTTATTGTGTATGTATGTTATTTCTTATTTGAGCCAATTCTAATGAGAGGAAGATTCACTTACTCATCCTTCCCCCCTGTTTTCCTCTCCATTGTAAAAACTTTTTCTTACTTTTTTATGACAGATAATTAGTACCATTCTACTTCTCTGTTTCCTTTTCTCCTAGTTCATTCCTCTCTTATTCCTTAATTTCATCATTTTTTAAAAATGTTATGCCTTTATAGTCAACTCACACTTGTGCCCTCTGTCTATATAGACCCCTTCTGATTGCCATAATAATGAGAAAATTCTTATGAGTTACAAGTATCATCCTTCTATGTAGGAATATAAGTAGATAAGCCTTATTAAGTCCTTTATGTTATCATTTTCCTGGTTACCTTTTCATGCTTCTCCAGAGTCCTGCATTTGAAAATCAAAATTTTCATTCAGTTCTGCTCTTTTCATCACAAAGACTTAAAATCCTCTATTTCACTGAATGACCACTTTTTCCTCTAAAGGATTATACTCAGTTTTGCTGGCTTGGTGATTCTTGGTTTTAATACTAGTGCCATTGCTCTCCAGAATATCATATACCAAGCCCTCTAGTTCTTTAATGTAGAAGCTGGTAAATCTCATGTTATCTTGACTATGACTCGACTATACTTGAAGTGTTTCTTTCCATATGTTTGCAATATTTTCTCCTTAACTTGGGAGTTCCCGAATTTGCCTGTAATATCCCTGGGAGTTTACATTTTGGGGTCTTTTTCAGGATATGATCAGTGGATTCTTTCAATTTCTCTTTTACTCACTGGTTCTTGAATATCAGGGAAGTTTTCCTTGATAATTACTTGGAAGATGATATCCAGAATTTTTTTTTGACCATGACTTCCAGGTAGACCAATAATTTTAAAATTCACTCTTGGATCTATTTTCCAGGTTAGTTGTTTTTCCCATAAGATATTTCGCATTTTCCTCCTATTTTTTCATTTTTTTGGTTTTCTTTATTGCATCTTGATTTCTCATAAAGTCATTAGCTTTCATTTGCTCAATTCTATTTTTTTTCAGGAATTATTTTATTTTATGTGCTTTTGTACTTCCTTTCCCAACTTACCAACTTTGCTTTTTAAGGCATTCTTTAGCTTTTTGCATTTTTTTGCACTCTCTTAATTTTCCTCTATTTCTTTTACTTGATTTTCAAAATCCCTTTTGAGTTCTTCCATAGCCTGAGCCCAATTATTATTTTTCTTGCTGAAGCTGGGGCCAGGGCAGGGCAGGGTCTGGGGCTCAGCTGGGGCTAGGAGCATGGCCTGTCTAGAGATTGTGTGCTGAGCTCCCACCCTAGTTCCATAAACCTTTTCTGCTAACCTTCCATGTTATCTGTAGCCTGAGAGGTCCACCAGGTGATTCAGAGGTTGAGCTGAGGGGCTGGGTCTGTGCTGGTACTGCCTGCAATTGGACTGCAAGGTGGCCTATCACTCTGGTATCACAGACTTTTTCTGCGGAGCTTCTAATGTTCCTTCATCTGGAAAATTTTCTACTCCATCTTTTGGGGAGTGTTTTGATGCTCTAAAATTTGTTTAGAGCAATTATTTAAAAGAATTTGAAGCAGTTTGGGGAAAAGATTGGGTGAGTTATTGCCTTTATTCTGCCATGTTGGCTCCACCTCCTTCAGTTTCCCACTTGATGTAATCTATAAATATTGAAACATAGGAAATTGGTGATCATAGAGAAGGGGCCTGGTGTATTTACACCCAGGGCAAGCATCACCACTTCTGGTGGAAAGGAAAAAGTCAGTAGTACTGAGTGCTCTATGATATATCAGCACATATTCTATGCAATCAAATATTGACTATGGTGCAAGAAAAAAAATCACTCTTACGAAAGGGGTACTGTCAAAACCTTAGTTACCAGGTTATTTAAAAATCTCCAGAATGATTCAGAGGCAGATTAAAAATTCAGCCAACTCATTTTCCCTCCAGAAAAAAAATTTCATAGGATCTCAAAAAGTAAAGGAAGTTTAAAAAAATCAATGATAACTTTCCTATGAGTATAGTCTTTGGTTAATATTGTAGTTTTGAGTTTCCTGGGAGATGACTGACATAACAATTTAAAATTGAGGTTTTTACCACTGGAATGATAAAGACATTGACCAGGAACATAAGGCTGTATGACCTAAAGAGCAGAAGCAAAGGAAGGCAGAGCAATGTTATTTTCTAAAGAAGGGAAAAAGGAAAATATACTATTTGGTATTTGATGATATTTGAATTTTTTTTGATGTTTCTCCAAGATCTTATTGTTGCTATTCATCCTAAATAAACATCCATTCTAAAAAAAAAAGGCTTTGGCTAAGAGCCAGTATTTAAAAAACACACACATATTTTAAAGAAACAACAATGAAGTTAAAGGGTAATTCAGGCTATTTTGATAGAAGTTAATCTGCTTTAAGACAGCATGTAAATTTAATGTTTTTAAATTGGTCAATTAGCCTATTCAATCATTAGGCAGAATTTAATTTAAGATCCTTCTATGAAAATGATAATATCTATTAAAATGCATTTGCATGCTTCTTGTGTATTAAAAATTAAAGGGCACATTACAATTACTATTTCCATTATTTCCTATATTGTGAATAGCTTCAAAAGCAGTCAGAATATCATGCTTTTAATATTTAGTTGGGGTACCTGTTGACTTTAGAAAATCATGATTGCAATGAAAACATAAAGACTATGTGGTCATAAATTATAAGAAAGCTATCTTTGAGTTTTTGATAAACTATCAAATATAAGATTTACTCTTTTAGAAACTTAATAATTTTATTTTGGTGTTATTTAATTAAAAAATAAATCTAATGTTTTAAGCTAGGAATTGTCTTTTCTTCCTCCTTCCTCCCCCCCCCATGTCGTTGAAGAAAAACAAAAACTTTACAACATGCGTGTTTACTTAAGCAAAAAGACATTCTCATATAAAGCATGGCCAAAAGAATATGTCTCAGTTTATATGCAATGAATCAGTAGGCTGCATTCTTCATCAGTGATCCTCTTTTGTTTTTCAAAGTTGTTTATCTTTACAATTGTTAATGTATAAATTGTTTTCCAGCTTTGATAACTTCTGCATCAGATCCTAAAGTCTTCCCAGGTTTCTCTGAAATTTATTCCTCATAATTTCTTAAAAATCCAAAATATAAAATTATATGCATTATTTAATGGAATAGAGTCATTCTCCAACTGATCCTTGTTTAGCTTGCAATTCTTTGCCAATACAAAAACAAAGTTCTTATAAATACTCCTATGCCTATGGGACCTTGAAATTTTTCTGTGATATTTTTGGAGTATAGACATAATAGTAATGTCACTAAGTTAATAGTTTAGTAATTTTGGGGGCTTATCCAAATTGCTTTCCAGTATGGGTAAACCAGATGTATTAACATTGCATTACTATTTCTGAATTTTTCTAGTCATTCTAGCACATGTAATTTTCTTTTATTGTCAACTTTGCTAAACTATTGGGAATGAGATGAAACTTTAGAGTTATTTTAATTTATATTTCTTTAATTACTAGCAATTTGGAGCATTTCAAAAATATGGCTCCTTATAGATTGCACTTATTTCTCTAAAAACTACCTATTCAAATTCTTTGACAATTTATGAAGTGGGAAATAACTCTTATTCTTATGAGTGTGAATCCTATATATAAACATGGACAAATAAGGTAATTTGTTTTTTCTCTTCCTTAAAAAAAAAAGACAAAAACTTCCCAACAAATTAACTAATGGTTTATTTATTTTAGTATATTTTCAAAAATACTTTCAATATTACTTATTGATTTTTTCGCTGAGTTCTAGTAAAACATTTTTTGATTATTGTCTCATTGTCATTATAGTTAATGAAATTATTTAGTTTTATGACTTATTTGGCATCCATATATTACAATTGTGTGTATTTTGGTCTCTAATTAATTGGAACTGTTTCTCCCATAGCCCTTTATTTATTGAATATAACATTGTGATCCCTAAAAGATATTTAATACTTAGTTTTCTGCATTTATGTATTTTTATGCTTTAATACATGATTAGTTTTTTTTTTTTTTCACAAAGCTGTCATTCCTTTCTATTCCATTCAAAAATTACCTGTCAGAGCCATGGTGGCAGAGATCAGACAGGAGTCCCTGTAACCTCCTCTAACCTCCCCTCAAACCAACAACATATGAAGCCTCTAGACTGATTCTGAAGCAAAAAAATCCACAATATCTGGAGAACAACACAATTCTAGAAGAAGATACTCTGGAAGAACCTCAAAACAGGTCTGCTTTAATTGGGCAGGGGGGTGGTCTACTGAACCCAGACTGCAGCGCAGGGAAACCGGGGCAGGGAGCTGAAGCAGGGAGCTGGAACAGGAGTCAGAACAGGAGTGGGAGCGTTGTGCTTTTCACACACCTGGGAGTCTTCTGCGGGCCTCTTGGAACAATCTGTCCTGATTGTGGGCAGGTGGTTTGGAGGGTCTCCCTTTTGAGGGGGATAGATTGTGAACCACTGAACCCCTGATGAGCATAGGACCTAGCTGCCATTAGACAGCAACTTAAAGCAATCAATCAAACAACAGGACTGATCAGCACCAGAAATAATTCAATCAGCAGAGCTGCCCAGTACCTGAAATAATTCAATCAGCAGAACACCCCAGGGTGAACTAAAGCAGAACTGCCCAGCACCTGACATAACTCAATCAGCAGAACTGCCCAGTTCCTGAAATAACTCAATCAGCAGAACTGCCCCAGGGCAAATTAAAGCAGCTGTCCCACCTTTGCCCTAAACAGACCTCACACCTTTAAAAAAAAATGAATAAAAAACCAAAAAGAGCTCTCACCATAGACAACTTTTATGGAGAGAGGGAAGAACAGACTTCAAATCCTGAGGCCCCTAAAAGTAAAGCAACTCCAGAAAAAGCCCCAAAGAGAGACATAAATTGGTCTCCATGTCACAAGGCTTTCTTTGAAGATTGCATAAAAAATCTTAAAAGAGAGTTAGAAGAAACATGGGGAAACAAAATGAGATCACTGCAAAATAAAATAGAAAAAATGGAAAAAGAATGCAATGAACAAAAAATGTGATTGGTCAATTGCAAAAGTAACTAAAAACAGTAACTGAAGAAAATAAGACATTAAAAATTAGAATCGAACAATTGGAAATGAATGACTCATCAAGACTTCAAGAATCAGTCAAACAAAAACAAAAAAATGAAAAGATAGAGAAAAACATGAAATATCTCCTAGGAAAAACAACTGACCTGGAAAATAGATCTAGGAGAGACAATCTAAGGATTATAGGGCTTCCTGAAAGCCATGATGAAAAAAAAGAACCTAGACACTATCTTCCAGGAAATCATAAAAGAAAACTGCCCTGACGTTTTAGACCCAGAAGGCAAAATACTCCTTGAAACAATCCATCGATCACCTCCTGAAAGAAACCCCAAAATTAAGTCCCCCAGAAATATCGTGGCTAAATTCCAGAACTATCATACCAAGGAAAAGATATTACAAGAAGCCAGAAAGAAACAATTTAAATATCGGGGAGCTACAATTAGGATCACACAGGACCTAGCAGCTTCTACTTTGAA
>JAJPUD010033218.1:0-11476 GCA_023553655.1 Myrmecobius fasciatus
TTAATAAAAAAAAGTATTGATAAAGAAAAAACTGAATAAAGAGAACTGAATCAATGTGGCATTGGTGTACTGATTAAGCATTTGCAGCAGAATATTTGCAGCTGTACTTTCTCCTCTCTTTGGCAGTCTCCAGTATTTTAATCAATGAGAAAGTGCCTGATTGATTGCCATGCCAAATTCCTCCTTCTTGTTTTTACTTCTTTCAGAACAGTCTGCTACTAAGCTGCATTTATCCATGTCTGTGTGTGCATGTATGCATATATATGCATATATATATATATAAATTTGTGTGTGTTTTTACATATATATGTGTATGTATCATGTTTTTGTGTATCTCTAAAGGTTCTCTTTCCACTCTTCATGCAGTTGTTTCTGTTGTTTGCCTGATTAGGTAATGAATCACTGGTTGCTATTAGATCAGAAGAATGTCTATTCCATAGAGATGTGGACTTTAAAGATTGAATAATTTTATTTCTGTATAAGCTGTGAAAATTACAGAGGGAAACAGTTTCCCTAAGAAAATGGCTCAAAATAATATTTATCTTTAAAGTATTACATTTCTTGGAGAAGGTGGTTTCTCAAAAGAATGTCTGTTTATTCTGCAGACAATGAGCTGAATTGGGAAAGTCAGCTGGGGTAAGAAGATAGAAACATGGACTTAGTTTTAGGTCAGTCACCAAACAGCTTTATAACCTTAAATCATAAAATGACAGAATCATAGGTGTAGAACTGAGAGGGATATCATAGGTCATCAATTCCTTTAGTGACTTAAGCAGGGTGACAGAGCTAAGGATTAGAGGCGGAATTAAAACTTAACCTTTTCACTCCAGATCCTATGCTTTCAATTTTGAATTGTTGTATGTATTAAATCCCATTGGATACGTGTTGGCTTAAAACTGAAATTATTGTGACTACAATACATACATCCAGGCCTAATAATTCCATGATTCAGTTTCCTTAAGTGTGATGCATACACACACACACACACACACACACATATACATATATACACACACACATATATACATATGTACACACACATACACATGCAATATATGTATTATATATATATATATATACTTTTATGTGTGAATACACACATAATGTATATATGTTATATGCACATGCATATATATGTGTGTGTAAATGGGTATGCATTTATGTGTATATGCGTTTGTACATATGTGTATATATGTGTGTGTATAATTTAAATGATAATTCCTTTGGGTTTTGCAAATTCATTTACTTGGCAGAACTTTAGAAATATTGTCTCTGGTGACAGCAAGTTAAACTGGAACAGAGTTCACTTGATGGACAGCTGAAATTATATGAGAAGTAGTTCATTTGAACCTCTATTCTATTTTAATCAGTGTTAATCAATTTAAAATAATCATATCAAAGTTTATTAAGCCCCAGAGCTATGAGCTTCAGATTCTAGGTTTACTTGCTTAATCATAGAAAGCTAACTATAGCTCTTCCACTCTGGTGGAGAACCTTGTCATGGTTAGCCAGCCTAGTGTGACAGAGATGACTCAACTATATGGAAAATACCTCAATACATTTTTGTACCTCAGGACCATTCTGTCTCATCCACAGGAACAGTGTCCATTCAGCCATCTATTTAATTGATTAATCGTTGTCCTTTGTTCTCAAAGAGGATCAAAATGTTAGAGTCAAGTTAATGTGTCTGACTACAGCTGATCAGACCAGTAGAAGTTTGTAATGCTCTCCCACAGGGTGGACACAAATAGTACATATGAACATTTGGGATGGCTTGTGAACATTGTGGGTAGCCCAATAGAGTTGCATTCTCTAAGTAGTGTTAAAATGCTTGGCAGTTTCATTCAATAAAGGAACACAGTGTTTGGTATCTTATCCTTCCAGGTAACCTTCAGAAACTTTCTAATACAATTCAAATCCAGTTAATAAGCATTTATTAAGTGCATACAATGTGCCAGTCATCCATATTCTTTGTGGGATGTCCTAGTGAAGTTGGTGTAATATAATTAAGAAAAAGTGTATTGGATCTGAAAGAATATTGGGCTTGGAATTAAATCTTGCTTATAATCCCTAATACTTTCATCTTTGTGATTTGGGGAATGTTATTTTACATTTCTAGGACTCAGCACTTTTAATTTAAAAATATTAAGCTTGTTACTAGATTTCATATTGAATTCAACATCTACTTTCATCTGCTATGGTATGTTAAAAAAAAAACTAAAAGTCAAAGGACCTAAAAAGAGGGGAAGTGATGCTGAAAGTGAGGAAGGAAAGAAGGAAGGAAGGAGGGAAGGAAAGAAGGAAGGAAGGAAGGAGAGGAGGAAAGGGGGAGAAAAGGGAGGGAGGGAGGAAGGAAGGAAGTTAGAGAAGAAGGAAGGGAAGAAGGGGGAAAAAGAAAAGATTATTTAATCAGCATTCACTATGTTTCAAGCATTTTGGTATGCATTTTACAAGTGTTTTCTTATTTGAACCTCACAAAATCTCTGGGACAAAGATGCTGTTATCTCCCTCTTGTCCATTATAGAAGATTTTTACATAGCTGATGGACCCTCAAATATCTTGGCTTCATTATTTTTCAGTTTTCTCCATTCCCATTATTTGCTCATCAACTCCACCTTAGCCACATGCAATGCAATCCCATCCTCAAGCTCTCTCTCATCGACAGCAGGTATTTTCTTATGATTAAGAGCTTTCAAATTTGTTGTTGTTGTTTTTTTAATTTAGACATACTTAATTACATTTTTACATATCTCCTCTCCTCCTAAATTAAATTTTGTCTCCATTATGATATATAGCCTCTCTACCATTCATTATTCTCTCAGGTCAACCACTCTCTTTGCTTTATTGACCTCCCATATCAATCCTAATCAGTTCAAAATAGTATTGTCATTTATTATCAACCAAACCCCTTGTTATTTTGTTTTGTCAATGATCGTTTCTTGTCAAATCCCAATAATGGATTTCTCCTGCTATCTACCTCTTTTTCTCCTAAAATTAAAAAAGTGCACACTGAACAAGAAATAAAATAAAAAAAACAACAGATTTCAAAGAAACAAACATAAAGTTCTGTGATTAAGGTAACCCTTCAACCAGGTATAAAAAACAAACAGTGATCTTTTTTCTGAATTCTTTCCTAATTGCAAATTATCTGTATAATGCTAAATATATATGAATTTGCAGAAGTCCTGGGCTTTTTTGACTGTTTGCGTTAGGTCCCTTTTGCCTAGAGTGCCCTCTCCCCACTCTACATTTCACCATTTAAAAGCAACTTTTATCAGTAAATAGGTCATTGGCTGTTAAAAAAAACTGTTTTGAATTAATTTGTCATGTAAAAATAATTTTAAAATGGACCTCTTTTTTCCTGTCCAGAAGTGCAAAAGTTTGTTGTTTTTGGTTTTGGTTTTTTGTTTGTTTGCTTGTTTGTGTTTTCAGAAGGTGAATATGGTAAAGGAAAAAGTACATTGTAGAAAGATGGCCCGGTAACAGAATCGCTGAAGACATGCTTATTCAATCATGTTTTATACATGCTTTTCACATTAGCTTTTCCTAGGGATCATGTAGGGAGGCACTGAGATGGATTCTAAGAATTCTGAAAAACATTTAGAGTGCAATGTGTTGTCTTGCACTTTCAAATTGGACTCTAATTTAGTGAGTCAGAATCTTAGTTTAGCACACAACATGAATCAAAAAAAAGAAACCTGGAAGATTTGAAGGATGTGTGTGTGTGTGGGAATATGGTGTGTGGGTAGGTGTGTGGGTGTGGGTATGCAGGAACTAGAAGAATAAAAAGGAAAAGGAAAGAAGGAAGGAAAGACAGGGAGAGGAAGAAATGAAAGGAAGGAACGAGTTTGGAAGTGAAAAGGAACTTAGAATCTAGACTAGATATTTTCATTTTTGAAAGAAACAAAATTTGAGAAGGAATATCAGAGATATTGAAGTGCTGCCTAGGGCTCTGTAATGTAGAACTCTGGGAAGTTAAAACAATTGTGACTGGTTTAAAGTGTGCAAGAATTCTACCTCCATGTCATATGAGTACATGGTGGGGGTCAGAGGGACTGGAATCTGGGTTGCTGAGTTTAAGATAAACTTGCCCAGCAAGGGCAGTCCACACCTCTAGATAATCAAGTTCTGCTAGTGGACAGTGGTCTTTATTGAGTGGATCAAGTGTGGAGGTTGAAAGCAAATGACAGTATAATTTTGAACTGGTTAGGATTGGAATGGGAGGTAAATGAAGTTAGAGAGAATAATGAATATTAGAGAGGCTATATGTCATAATAGATACAAAATTTAATTAAGGAGAGGAGATATGTAAAAATGCAGTAGTAGCATGTTTTATTAAAAAATAACAAAACAAAGCATTTCAGTAATCTTGATCATAAGATCTTATGTGAGTGATGGGTAGCTCAAAAATGTGCATTTAATCTTCATAGTTCAATCTCTGGATGGCTCTTTCCATCACAAGTCTATTGGAATTATCTTGAACCACCTCATTGTTAAAAAGAGCCAAGTCCATCACAATCATCATATAATCTTTTTTATTGCTGTTTACAATGTTGTCTTGGTTCTGGTCACTTCACTTAGCATAAGTTCATTTAATTATTTAGGCTTTTCTGGAATTAGACTAAGCTCTAAAATGGTTGCATCTGTTCACAACTCCACCAACAATATATTAATATCCCAGTTTTCCACATCCCCTCCAATGTTTATCATTATCTTTTCAGGTCATCTTAGTCAATTGGAGAGGTGTGAAATGGTACCTCACAGTTGCATTTATCTGATCAACAGTGATTTGGAGTACTTTTTTCACATGACTAAAAATGGTTTTAATATCTTACACTGAAAATAGTCTGTTCCTATCCTTTGATCATTTATCAGTTGGAGAATGCCATATTCTTATAAATTTGAGGCAATTCTCTTTATATTTTACAAATGAGACCTGTATCAGAAACACTGGATATAAATTTTCCCAGGTTTTTTTTTTTGCTTCTCTTCTAATCTTGGTTGCATTGGTTTATTTATCCAAAAACTTTAATTTAATATAATCAAAATTATGCACTTTGCATTTCATAATGTTCCCTAGTTCTTCTTTGCCATAATCTCCTTCCTTCTCCATAAATATGAGAGGGAGACTATCCCTTGTTCTCTTGATTTGCTGTTATTTTCACTGTTAGGGACTAAGTCATAAAACCTTTTTTAACCCTATCTTCATATATAGAATTAGGTGCTGGTCAATGCCTTATTTCTGCCAAATTATTTTCTAGTTTTCTTAATAATTTTTGTCAAATAGTGAGCACTGATCCAGACACTGAAGTCTTTGGGTTTGTAAAACTTTAGATTAATGTAGTCATGGTCTTGTGAACCTAACTTATTCCTTTGCAGTTTGATTGGTATGTTACTGAATAAGTAGAATAATTTGGGTAGAATTGTTATTTTTATTGTATTAGCTCAGCCTACCCATCAGCACTTGATATTCTTCCAATTGATTAGATATAACTTTATTTGTGTGGAAAGTGTTTTGTAATTATATTTATATAGTTTCTAACTTTGGATTGGCAGGAAGACCCTCAAATATTTTGTATTATCTACATTTTTTAAATGGAATTTCTTTTTCTATCTCTTCCTGCTTGACTTTGGTAATATATAGAAATGTTGATGATTTATAAGGGTTTATTTTATATGCTACAACTTTGATGAAGTTAGTAATGCTTTCTAGGAGGTTTTTAGTTTATTTTCTAAGGTTCTCTAAGTATACCATCATACCATCTGCAAAGACAAATAATTTTTTTCCTCATTACCTGCTCTAATTCCTTCAATTTCTTTTTCATCTCTTATTCCTAAAGCTAACATTTCTAGTACAATAGTGAATAGTAGTCATGACAGTAGACAACTTGTTTAACTCCTGATTTTATTGGTAATACAGTTAGTTTATTCCCATTATGGATAATGCTTGTTGATAGGTTTAGAGAAATGCCACTTATCATTTTAAGAAAAGCACCATTTATTTATTTTTATTAAAGCTTTCTATTTTCAAAACATGTGCAAAGATAATTTTCAACATTCACCCCTGTAAAACCTTATGTTTCAAAATTCTTTTCCCTTTCTCTCCCTCATCCCCTTCTCTAGATGGCAAATAATCCAATATATGCCAAAGGTGCAATTACTCTATACATATTTCCACAATTATCATGCTGCACAAGAAAAATTAGATAAAAAGGGGGAAATGAGAAAGGAAAAAAATGTAAGCAAACAACAGCAAAAAATATGATGTTCTTACTCACACTCATTTACCACAATCCTCCTTGTGGATGCAGATGGCTCTCTCTATTTCAAGACCAGTGGAACTGGCTTCAGTCATCACGCTATTGAAAAAAGCCACATACATCAGAATTGATCACTGTATAATATTACTGTTGCTGTATACAATGTTCCAATTGGTTATACTCACCTCACCCAGCATCAGTTCATGTAAGTGTCTCCAGACCTTCCTTAAATCAGTTAGCCAATCATTTCCCACAGAACAACAATGTTCCATGACATTCATTTAGCCTTAACTTACTCAATCACTCTCCAACTGGTGGACATCTGAGCATCCTCCAGGTCCCCAACACTACAAAAAGGGCTGCCACAAACATTTTTGCACATAGGGGTACCCTTCTTTTTTTCATGATCTCTTTGGGATACAGGTAGAGCAGAGATACTGCTGGTACAAAGGATACACACAGCCTGAAAACCCTTTGAGCATAATTGCAAATTGTAGTCCAGAATGGTTGGAATAGTTCACAATTCCATTTTCCATTTTCCCAAATCCTCCAACATTCATCAATACCTATTCTTGTCATCTTAGCCAATCTGACAGATTTGTAGTGACATCTCCTTGTTGTCCTAATTTGCATTTTTTCTGATCAATAGTGATTTATAGCATTTTTTCATATAACTAGAAATGATTTTAATTTCTTGAATTGAAAATTGTTCATATCCTTTGAAAATTTATCAATTGGACGATGGTTTAAATTCTTATAAATTTGAATCAATTCTCTACGTATTTCAGAAATAAGGTTTTTAATATTCTTACAGAACAATAATCATAACATTGATACACCATAATTTATACAGCCATTCTCCAATTGATGTATATCCACTCAGTTTCCAGTTTCTTGCCAGGCTACCACCAACATTTTTGCACACGTGGAGCCTTAGAAACACTGCTGAATCAAAGGGTATGCACAATTTGATAACTCTTTGGGCATACTTCCAAATTGCTATCCAGATTGATTGGATCTGTTAACAATTCCACCCATAATGTGTTAGTGTGCCAGTTTTCCCACATCACCTTCAACATTCATCATTACATTTCCCTGTCATCTTAGCTAATCTGAGAAGTGTGTAGTGGTATCTCAGTTATCATAATTTGCCTTTATTTGATCAATAATGATTTATAGAGCACATTTTCATATGACTAGAAATAGTTTCAATTTCTTCAACTTAAAATTGCAATTTATCAATTTGAGAATGACGTGAATTCTTATAAATTTGAGTCAAATCTTTATATATTTTTGAAATGAGGGCTTTATCAGAACACTTGAATGTAAAAATGTCTTCCTAGTTTATTGTTTCCCTTATAATCTTATCTGAATTAGTTTTATTTATTAAAAACTTTTTACATAATATAATCAAAATTATCTATTTTATGATCAATAATGATTTCCATTTCTTCTTTGGTCACAAATTCCTTATTTCTTCACAGATCTGAGAGGCAAACTATACTTGTAATTGGTTTATAACAGCATTCTTTATGTCTAGATCATGAAACCATTTTGACCTTATCTTGATTTATGGTATTAGGTGTGGGTCAATACCTAGTTTCTGCAATACTAGTCTCCAATTTTCTCAGCAGTTTTTGTCAAATAGTGAGTTCTTATCCCAAAAGATGGGGTCTTTGGGTTTGTCAAACATTAGATTGTTATACTCGTTTATGATGTTGTACTGTGAACCTAACCTATTCCACTAATACACTACTCAATTTTTTTTAGCCAGTGCGAAATGGTTGTGATGACCACTGGTTTATAATGTAGTTTTAGTTCTAGCACAGCTAGGGCCATCTTCGCTGGCTTTTTTCATTAATTAGCTTGAAATTTTTGACATTTAGTCCTTCCAGATGAAGTTTGTTATTATTTTTTCTAGACCTGAAAAATAATTTCTTGGGAATTTGATTGGTATATCACTAAATAAGTAGATTAATTTAGATAGAATTGTTATTTTTATTATATTTGCTTAAGCTATCCAAGAGCACTTGGTATTTTTCCAATTGTTTAGATCTGATTTTATTTGTTTACACAGTGTTTTGTGGTAGTGTTCATATAGTTCCTGACTTTCTCTTAGAAGATAGATCCACAAATATTTCAAACTATTCACAATTATTTTGAATGGAATTTCTTTTTGTATCAATTGCTGCTGGACTCTGTTGGTAATATATAAAAATGCTGATGATTCAAGTGGATTTATTTTGTATCTTGCAACTTTGCTAAATTTATGGATTGTTTCTAATAGTTCTTTAAGTTGATTTTTGATAAGTTCTCTAAGTATATCATCATATCATCTACAAAGAGTGATAATTTGGTTTAATCATAACCTACTCTAATTCCATTAATCTCTTTTTCTTTTCATTGCCAAAGTAACATTTCTAATACAATATGGAATATTAACGATGATAAAAGGCAACTTTGTTTTACTCCTGATATTATTGGGAATTTTTCTAGTTTGTCCCCATTACATATGATGCTTTCTGATGATTTTAAATAGATGGTACTGATCTTTTTAAAGCAAAACTCCAATCATTCCTCTCTAGAATTTTTTTTAATTAAAACTATTTATTTGCAAAACATATGTATGGGTAATTCTTCAACATTGACCTTTACAAAGCTTTCTGTTACAAATTTTTCCCCCTAGTCCCCACCCCTCCCCTAGATGGCAGGATATCCACTACATGTTAATTATGTTAAAATACTTGACAGATCGAATATATGCATACATATTTCCACACTTATCATTGTTGTGCAAGAAAAATCATATCTACAAAAAAAATCAGAAAAAGGAAACATAATGCAAGCAAATATCAATAGAGAGCATGAAAATGTTATGTTTTGGTCCACATTTCATATCCCTCTCTCTGGGTGTATATGGCTTTCTCCACTGAACAATTGGGACTGGTTTGAGACATTTCATTGTTGCAGAGAGCCATGTTCATCAGAATTGATCATCATATACTATTGTTGTTGCTGTGTATCTCTTGATTCTGCTCATTGCGCTCAGCCTCAGTCCATGTCTCTCCAGGCATCTCTGAAATCATCCTGCTGGTCATTTCTTATAGAACAATAATATTCCATAACATTCATATGCCATAATTTGTTCAGCCATTTTTCAATTAATGGGTATCCATTCAGTTTCCAGTTTCTAGCCACTACAAAAAGGGCTGACACAAACATTCTTGCATATATGGGGCCCTTTCCATCCTTTATGATTTCTTTGGGATATAAGCCCAATAGAAACGCTGCTGGGTCAAAGGGTATGCACAGTTAGATAACTTTTTGAGCATAGTTCTAAATTGCTCTCCAGAATGGCTGGATCCGTTCACAGTTCCACCAACAATGCATCAGTGACCTAGCCTTCCCACATCCCCTCCAACATTTGTCATTATCTTTCCCTGTCATTTTAGCCAATCTGACAGGTGTGTAATGGTACCTCTGAGTTGTCTTGATTTGCATTTCTCTGATCAATAGTGATTTGGAGCACCTTTTCATATGACTACAAATAGTTTTAATTTCATCATCTGAAAATTGTCTGTTTATATCCCTTGATCATTTATCAGTTGGAGACTGGCTTGAATTCTTATGAGACAATTCTCTATATATTTTAGAGATGAGACCTTTATCAGAACCCTTAAATTCCCAATTTATTGCTTCCCTCCTAATCTTGACTGCATTGGTTTTGTTTGTACAAAAAGTTTTTAATTTAATATAGTAAAAATTCTTTATCTGTTGTTCAATTAAGAGTTCCAGTTCTTCTTTGGACATAAATTTATTCCATTTCCACAGGTCTGAGAGGTAAACTATACTACGTTCCTCTAATTTATTTATAATATCACTCTTCATATCCAGATCATGAACCCATTTAGATCTTATCTTGGTATGTGGTATTAGATGTGGGTCAGATTCTAATTTGTTCCACACTAGGTTCCAATTTTCCCAGCAGTTTTTGTCAAATAGTGAGTACTTATCCCAGAAGCTGGTGTCTTTGGGTTTATCAAAGACTAAATTGCTATAGTTATTGCCTAGTTTGTCCTGTGATTCTATCCTATGACAGTGATCTAGTACTCTATTTCTTAGCCAGTACCAACTGGTTTTGATGACTGCTGCTTTATAATATAGTTTTACATCTGGTACAGCAAGGCCACCATCATCAGCCTTTTTTTTTTTCATTAATTCCCTTGAAACTCTTGATCTTTTGTTCTTCCAAATGAATTTTACTATTATTTTTTTCTAGATTTGTAAGATAATTTCTTGGGAGTTTGATTGGTATGGCACTAAATAAATAAATTAGTTTGGATAATATTATGGAATGGCTTGAATTCTTATAAATATGAGACAATTCTCTATATATGCCTTTATCAGAACCCTTAAATGCAAAGATGATTTCCCAATTTATTGCTTCCCTCCTAATCTTGTCTGCATTAGTTTTGTTTGTACAACAATTTTTTAACTTAATATAGTCAAAATTATCTATCTGGTGTTCAATTAAGAGTTCTAGTTCTTCCTTGGACATAAATTTATTCCATCTCCACAGGTCTGAGAGGTAAACTATACTATGTTCCTCTAATGTACTTATAACATCACTCTTTATATCCAAATCATGAACCCATTTAGATCTTTTCTTGGTATGTGGTGTTAGATGTGGGTCTCTCTAGTATTTTTAATAGGAATTAGTGTTGGATTTCATCAAATGCTTTTTTCTGCATCTATTGAAATAATCATATTTTTTTTTAGTTTGGTTTTTGATATAGTCAATTATGCCTTGCTGGGATAAATCCTAGTTGTGCATTATCCTGGGGATGATTTTCTGTAACCTCTTTGCTAATAGTTTATTTAAAATTTTTGCTACAATATTCACCAGGGAAATTTTCTATTTTCATTTTATCTGGTTTAGGAATCAGTCCCATGTCTGTGTAATAAAAGTAATTTGATGGGACTCCTTCTTTTGCTGTCTTTTCAAATAGTTTGTATAGTATTGCACTTAATTGTTCTTTAAATGTTTGGTAGAATGCACAGGAAAATCCATGTGGCTCTGGAGATTTTTTTTTCTTAAGATGATGATTAATAGCTTGTTCTACTTCTTTTTTTTCTAAATTGGGACTATTAAAGTAATTTATTTCCTCTTATGATAATCTAGGAAATTTATATTTTGGTAGGTATTCCTCCATTTC
>JAJPUD010033219.1:0-11476 GCA_023553655.1 Myrmecobius fasciatus
TTCAAGCTCAAACAATATACAATTAAGTTATTACTATGTGCCAAGTGTACTGAGGATACAAAGACAAAAATAGAATAGTCCCTGCTCTCAAGGAGCTTACATTTTTTCAGGGGGCTTTATTAATTTCCCAATTACTAGTTACTCTTCCTTTACTCTCCTATCCCTCAGGCAGGATATAGATCTTTTAAGTATCCTTGTGATCATGTTGTATCCCCCCAGTGGAAACTCTGTGAGGGCAAGAACTGTTTCATTTTTGTACTGGTATTCCCAATTCTTAACACAATGCCTGGCCCACAGTAGGTACTTAATAAATGCTCATTTAACTGTTTACTGTGTATTTTTTTTAAATCAAGTACATTTTGAGAAAAGATAAGATTAGATAAGATAATCATTTTAGCAAAAAAGTATGTTGTGTTTTTTACTAAAAACCACTTACATGAGCATACAGACTGTAATAATTAAAGAGAAACAAATAGATCTAAAATCTAATGAGAAAACAGGACAGATAAAAGTGAATATTGAAGAGGAAACCCACCATGGAGACAAGCCTACCAGGTCTTCAAACAATTGGGAGGGAATGAAAAGTGGATAAAATGTCAATAATTCTAATCCAGAAGACTACCGAAATGCATATATTCCAAGGATGTCAAAGCTGAAAGAAATGCTAACATGTTTCATAGTATCACTTTTTGTGTTACCAAAAAGCCAAGACCAAAGAATGTGAAATGGCTAAACAAATTATAGTATATTAATTTAATGAAATATTAATATACCATAAAAATAATGCAGATGAACAGAGGCACACAAAGTCTTATATGAACTGATGCAAAATGAAGAACAAGGAAAACAATATACAATGTAACTGTAACAACATAAATAGGAAGAACTACAAAAGAATACTTTATAATTACAATGATCAATTTCAATAATGAAAAATTTAAAAAAAATTTTTCTCTCTCCTTGCTTTGCAAAGGAAGAACACTTGGAAGAATGTATAACATCAAACAGGTCAGATTTTGGATGTTGATTGGTTTCATTAAAACAGTTCCCCACTTCCACTCTTTTTTAGTCTTTATAACAAAAAATGATCTTTGGGTAAGAAAATACTATGGGATATATTCAAAAATGAAAATGATTTAAAAACAAAAGCTATCAAGAAAAATTAAAAAGGAAAAGGAAATGTGGTTAAAGCACATTTCACTCCAGTAATGTTTTTTTCTTTTTGTATTCAGGACAAAGGAATGAAAAATGTTATTTTTAAACCCTTATATTATCTATGGTCATTGGTAGTAAATATTTTGTTAAATTATTTTTAAAGCTGTTTACTGTAAGAGTTCCCTCAAAATTTTATTTAAAATGAAAACTTTCATTAGTACACTTTGATAAACTAATGGCTACAGTGAGAAAAGAATCTAAAGCTGCCTGAATATGCATTTGTTTTACAATCCATAAAATGAAAGACACTTTCTAAATGGTTTTATATTACAAAGAATAATCACTGAAAGTAGTCTTCAGAGTTCTTTACATAATTAATACATATTTCCTACTAATAGATGACTGATTTAACACAACAGAGCTGATGGCTAAATAACTCATACTAAGGAAAGACTTAGTAATAGTAAACACATACACACACACACATTTAAAATGCCATACCTTCTGGTTTTCTTCCAGTAGCTGAAACAATGAACTCTGAAAACCATCTATCAATTACAGTTATAGGCAACAGGTAACCACATCTGTGGGTCAATTTTTCCAATCCCAAGAGTTCCTGAAAAAATTTAAACAGAACTGAAGTTATTTTGCAATCTTTATTACTTTAAAGGAACTTTCAAATTATTTAATAATTCTGAATAATAAATGATATTCATATAAATCTTTAAAGTTTTCAAGGTACTATTTTCACAGTAACTGTAATGCAATGAGTATATTATTCCAGTTTTAAAAATTAGGAAACTGTACCTCTGAAAGATTAAATAGTATATTCATCATTTATCTGAATGGATTCAAACACAGATGCGTCTACTCTATAATCCAACACCTTTTGCATGACACCATTCTGCCTCTCAACAAAAATGGTAGGAAGAAATAGAATACCTCTTACAAAACTGGGGGGGAGAGAGGAAGAAGAATTTACTTCAAGGAATATAGTGTGTTCATAGCTATTCTAGTCTTATTTACTTTTTCTTTTTTTTTATTAAAGCTTTTTATTTGCAAAACATACACATAGGTAATTTTTCAACACTGACCTTTGTAAAGCTTTCTGTTACAAAATTTTCCCTCCTACCTCTCACCCCCTTCCCTAGATGGCAGGAAGTCTAATACATGTTAATTATATTAAAATATTTGACAGATCGAATATGTGTACACAGTTATCTTGCTGTACAGGGAAAAAAAAAAACCTGAAAAGGAAAACATAATGTAAGCAAACATCAAGAGAGAGTGTGAAAATGCTATGTTATGGTCCAGATTCAGATCCCACAGGCCTCTCCCTGGGTGTATATGGCTTTCTTCATCACTGAACAATTGGAACTGGTTTGAAACACCTCATTATTGAAGAGAACCATGTCCATCAGAATTGATCATCATATAGTATTGTTGTTGCCATGAATAATGATCTCCTGGTTCTGCTCATTTCACTCAGCATCAGTTCATGCAAGTCTCTCCAGGCCTCTCTGAAATCATCCTGCTGGTCGTTTCTTACAGAACAATAATATTCCATAACATTCATATACCATAATTTGTTCAGCCATTCTCCGATTGATGGGCATCCATTCAGTTTCCAGTTTCTAGTCACTACAAAAAGGGCTGCCACAAACATTCTTGCACAGGTGGGTCCCTTTCCTTCCTTTAAGATCTCTTTGGGATATAGGCCCAATAGAAACACTGCTGGGTCAAAGGGTATGCACAGTTTGATCACTTTTTGGGCATTAGTTCCAATTCGCTCTCCAGAATGGTTGGATCTGTTCACAGTTCCACCAACAATGTATCAGTGTCCCAGATTTCCCACATCCCCTCCAACATTCATCATTATCTTTTCCTGTCATCTTAGCCAATCTGACAGGTGTGTAGTGATATCTCAGAATTGTCTTAATTTATATTTCTCTTATCAACAGTGATTTGGAGCACCTTTTCATATGTCTAGCCTTATTTTCTAAATTACTGTATTATTATTATAAAATATTATGATTTTTTATTATGTAGAATGGAAATTTCTTGTTTTTGATGAGTCTAGGATATTGTAAATCAAGTATCCATTCTTCAAGAACTGATATTCTTTCATAGACAGGGAGAAATCTGTGTAAGCAATAACAGCCAGGAATTTGTTTAAAAAAAAAAAAGTATAAAAGGGAAATCACCAGAATGACTTCATAATAAGCTTAATTATTGAATATGCTTGCTCTCTCGCTTTTTATACATTTTCTTCCCCCTTGTGTTCTATAACCTATTTCTCCCCCTACTCAAGACTATGGGTTTATGTAAAGTTTATATCCCTAAATTGCTATGCCCAAGAGTAGCTCTTCAATTTCTATTTTGTACTCCAATTTTATTTTACTACTGTCTATTTTGTTTACAGGAGCTGTGTTCTTTGTAACAGAGAACTAAACAAACTTCTATATGTTCTAATAAGAGAATTCCCTCCTCCCTCCAAGCATGTCAATAATTAGCTGTAAAAGGACTTATACTTTTGCTCCTTTCCTCATAAACACACAAAATACTCTTACTTACATACCCCCTAGTAGTTGACCTTGAGAGCTTCAGAAAAAGACTAGGCTTGAATACAATCATACATAATCACCATTCCATCTTCCATCAATGCTAATTCCCAACTAGACCTAGCCACTACTAGAGTAATAAAACCCTTTTAGGAATGGCTCTGCACCCACTCTCTTCTACACCAACTATGGAAAAAAGCTTTCAAAGAGATAGTTGATAAAAACAGCCTTGGAACCAGACTATGTCTCATCTAGATTTGATTCCCCAACCCCATGATTTAGGATCAGCTCTATATGTACCCTAAATTTTTAAGCCTACCATGCTGAAAAGCAGGTAGGCTCTTCAGTTCCTATTCTTAATTCCTACTTTCTTATCATTGTCCAACTTGTTTATACGCAATATCTGAGGTGGCATACAATCTCTGAAATTTCTTGCAAATTAAAGCAATGTCTTAGAATTCCATGGAAACACTTCTCTAAACTACAGATAAATACATAAAATTACCGCAGATGGAGAAAAGAAAGAGCTGCTTATCAACTTTATTTTAATTCTCTGTACATTAGAAATAGTGTCTAAGAATTAATTCTTATCCATGCCAATATTTCTCTCATAAGATAATATTCCAGTGGGAGGGAAGAATTCCCAACTAAGCAGATGAATAAGGATTCAGGTTTCTTCTTTCCTAGGTCTTGAGCCAAGTGGTTTAGCATCATAGTTAGACATCAGGAAAACTCATGCCAGGCATAAGTCCGCAAATCCTTACTACCCTCTTGGCAGCTAAGAATGGCATCTATGTAACTGTCACTAAAGTAATAATTAAAGCCAGAAGAATCTTCATAAGATTTAGCAAGTAAATACTATGGGGTAGGGCTAGGGGTGGAAAGAAAGAAAAAGCACAGAGAAGGGTCTTTGTCAGAGTGATGTATCAAACTCCATGTGAGCAAGTGCTAAGTGTATCAGATAAAAATATAATTATGAAATACAACACAACATAGATAATGTTCATTTATAGTTTTCTATGTAAACATCAACCTTCAAACTTCTGTTTCTATTTAAGTTGGAAAACAGTTGTCTTAGCTACAGAACGAACTTAGAAAATTTCTTCAGAGAACAAAACTAAAATAAATAACTTCGGCTTTTGGGGGACGGACTTTATTATTTTCTTCTGCAGCTACATAAAAATATTGCTAGCTCTCTTTAGGCAATAAATCTAACCTTATATTCCCTCTCCACACACAGAAAACAAAGCTTTTTAACGAACAGCTTCTTTTATTTTTGACTGTGCTAGATAATAAACTGTACTTAAATTATATTACTTAGAAATTTTTCCAGAGTGAAATTAGTGACTGCAAGGTCACAATACAGAAAAGCAAAAGATAAACTGACTCAAATTTATAAGAATATAAGCCATTCTCCAATTGACAAATGGTCAAAGAATATGAAGACAATTTTCAGATGAAGCATTAAAATCATTTCTAGTCATATGAAAAAATACTATAAACCACTATTGATCAAAGAAATGCAAATTAGGACAACTCTTAGGTACCACTATACACCTCAGATTGGCTAAGATGACAGGAAAAGATAATGATGAATATTGGAGGGGATGTGGGAAAACTGAAACACTAATACATTGTTGGTGGAGTTGTGAACTGATCCAACTATTCTGGAGAGCAATATGGAAATGTCCAACTATGCATACCCTTTGATCCAGCAGTGTTTCTACTGGGCCTGTATCCCAAAGAGATCATATAAAAGGGGGAAAGAACCCAAATGCACAAAAATGTTTGTGGCAGCATTTTTTTGTAGTGACAATGAACTTGAAACTGAGTGCATGCCCATAAGCTGGAGAATGGCTAAATAAGTTATGGTATATAAATTATGGAATATTATTGTTCCATAAGAAATGATCAGCAGGATGATTTCAAAGAGGCCTGGAGAGACTTACATGAACTGATGCTGTGAAATGAGTAGAACCAAGATAACATTGTACACAGCAACAAGACTATATAATGATCAATTATATGTGGCTCTTTTCAACAGAGCTGATTCAGGTCAGTTCCAATGGTCTTGTGATGAAGAGAGCCATCTGCACCCAGATAGAGACCTGTAGGGTCTGAGTATGGATCACAACATAAAATTTTTACTTTTTTTGTTGCTTTTGGTTGTTTTCATTTTGCCTTCTTTCTCATTTTTTTCCTTTTTGATCTGATTTTTCCTGAGCAGCATGATAATTGTGCAAATACATATGGAAGAATTGCACATATTTAACATATATTGGATTACTTGCCATCTAGGGGAGGGAGTAAGAAAAAAAAATTTGGAACACAAAGTTTTGCAAGGGTGAATGTTGAAAACTATGCACAAGTTTTGAAAATTAAAAAGTTTTATATAAAAATTAAAAAAAAAACATGAATAGACTTGCTCAAAATAATGAAGAGTAAAATGAGCAGAACCAAGAGAACACTGTATACAGTAATTGTAATATAGCAATACAATATTTTTAAAATAACTTTGAGCAATTAAGTCATTTTGACTGTATAAATATCCAAATTAGCTACAAAGGATATCTATGAAGGAAGATGCCATCTGCATCCAGAGAACTGAAAAAGAGAAAAATGAATACACATTATACATAATGTGTGTATATATACATATATATGCCATATTGTTTGCATGTGTAATGCATATTGTTTGCGTGTGTAATGGTAGTCAGGCTAGCCATTTCGGGCAGGGGTGGGGAAGGGAAAAAAAGAGATGTATATGATAACTTTATTACATATTTAAAAAGAATAACAAGTTGTACAAAATAGATTTGCAGTTTCTTGTGCAAGCATCTTTAAAAAAAAAACCTAGTTATTTATTTCATAAAATTAAAATAAAATTAATGAAATTCAAAAAAGAGAATAAGCTTCATTTATATAGCATAAATATCACTGCAATGAAAAAGTACAAACATTTAAAATACTGGACAAATTTTTATAGTTATTCAAATCTTTTCAGACTCTTTGTGACCCCATTCTGGGGGTTTCATAGCAAAGATTATTAGAGTGGTTTGCTATTTTCTTCCCCAGCCCATTCTAGAAATGAGGAAACTGAAGCAAACAGGATTAAATAACTTGACCAGGGTCAAAGCTATTAAGTGTCTCGGGAAGAATTTGAATTTGCTTCCTCCTGATTCCAGAGCAGGCACTGCACCAACTAGCTGCTCTTGCAGGATAATTATGAACGTCTATTCACCTCTTGGCAGAGAGAGTAACGCACCCCCACCCCCCTTTTTAAAGTAAATACGTATTAGGCTAAAATGAGAAATTCGATTAAAAGTAGTTATAGACAATAAAAAATACTTGAGAGTCTACCTGCCAAGACAAAACCCAGGAACTATGTGAACACAATTACAAAATATTTTTTACACAAATGAAATCAGATCTAAACAACCGGAAAAATAGTAGTGGTTCAAAGGTAGACCAGGCTAATATGATAAAAATGGCCATTCTACCTAAATGAATCTACTTACTCAGTGCCAATCAAATGACCAAAAAATTATTTTATAGAATGAGAAAAAGTAATAAAAATTCATCTGGAAAAAAACAAAATATATCAAAGGAGTATCAAAAGAATAATCAAAGAGCATTAGTAACAAAGGAATTAATGAAAACAAAAATGAAGAAAGGTAACCTAGCTATGCCAGCTCTCAAACTGTACTATAAAGTAATAGTTATCAAAACAATTTAGTAATGATGAAAAAATAGAAGGTAGACCAGTAGATTAGCAGCACAATACACAATAATAGTAAATGACCATGGTAATATAGTGTTTAATAAAGCCAAAGATCTAAGTCTGGGGGCAAAAATTCATTATTTGAGGAAAAATGCAAGGGAAAATTAGAAAACAGTAGGGTAAAAACTAGGAAGAGACCAATGTCTCATACAATATGACCCAAGATAAGATCAAAATAGGGACATCATTTATAAATAAAAGGTATTAACAGCAAATTAGAAGAACATGGAATAGTTTACCTATAAAAATATATGGAGATAAGGGAAGAATTTAGATACAAACAAGCTACAGAGAACATTACAAACCATAAAATGAATCATTTTGATTATATAAAATTAGAAAGTTTTTGCATAAATAAAACAAATGCAATTAAAATTAGAAAGGAGAAAGCTAGAGGTAAAAAAATTTTATAGCATTTCTCAATGGATGAATGGAGTCAAATTTATCAGACAAAGCAAAATAAAACTCTAAAATGGTAATAAAGTATGTGGGGGAGGTAGGAGAACTTCAGTGAAAGATTTTCAAGCATTATTGATGAAAAAGTGGTTAAGCAGAGGGTTTAAAATGTAAAATAAGTGAAAATAAACCAAAAAAGCAGAAGAAACAAGTGTTTTAGAACCTTAATAATGTTTTTGTCTCCAAAGGGTAATGAGAGTACTGAGATAAGCTATTTCTTAAATAAAAAACCTGAGGTTCTAGAGGTAGACTGGTGTTGTTCTGAGAATTTTACAAAAGGAAAGCTATGGGAGGACAAGGGCAAAATGTGGTAATGTAAAAAGGAGGGAAAGGGGGAGTGGAAAATGTTATTTCTTATAACTGGTACATAAGAGGTAACCAAAAAAGGAGGAAGGAGGATGAGTTCAAGAATAGACATTAGATGAACCTCATTCTTACCTGAAACAGACAAGGGATGGCTGAACACAGTTTGGTGTAGAAAAATTTCAAATTCAACAGGAGAATCATAGATGTGAGGACAGCAGAGGATTAAGAAGGAAAATAATAGGGAAATACTAACCTAAAGAATTGCATTTAAGAGACACAGTGGAGAGAGCACAGAGTTTAGAATCAGGAGGATCTAAATTGAAATTCAGCCACCCACAATTTACTAGCTGTGTGACTCCAGGAAAATTACTTAGTCCAGTTTGCCTCCCTTTCCTCACCAGTAAAATGAGTTGGAAAAGGAAATAGCAAGTATTTCTTGTCAAGAAAACTCCAAATGTGATCATTAAGAATCACACACAATTGAAACAACTAAACAAGTCTTTTTTAAATAATAACTTTTTATTATATAGGATAATCTCAATAGATGGAGAAAAACCATTTGATAAAATCCAACATCCATTCCTATTAAAAACATTAGAGAGTATTGGAATTAATGGACTTTTCCTTAAAATAGTCGGTAGCATCTATTTAAAACCATCAGCTAGCATCATATGTAATGGTGAAAAACTGGAACCATTCCCAGTAAGATCAGGGGTGAAACAAGGTTGCCCACTATCACCATTACTATTCAATATTGTATTAGAAATGCTAGCCTTGGCAATAAGACAAGAAAAAGAGATTAAAGGAATTAGAGTAGGTCATGAGGAAACCAAATTATCACTCTTTGCAGATGATATGATGGTCTACTTAGAGAACCCTACAGAATCAACTAAAAAACTATTAGAATTAATCCACAACTTTAGCAAAGTTGCAGGATACAAAATAAACCCACATAAATCATCAGCATTTTTATACATCACCAACAAAATGCAACAGCAAGAGATACAAAGAGAAATTCCATTCAAAATAACTATCGATAGTATAAAGTATTTGGGAATATA
Source organism: Myrmecobius fasciatus (assembly GCA_023553655.1). Classification (NCBI taxonomy): domain Eukaryota; kingdom Metazoa; phylum Chordata; class Mammalia; order Dasyuromorphia; family Myrmecobiidae; genus Myrmecobius; species Myrmecobius fasciatus. The sequence goes on from JAJPUD010033219.1 coordinate 9,321, forward strand.
TCTGCCAAGGGAAAGTCAGGATCTATATGAGCAAAACTACAAAACACTCTCCACACAAATAAAGTCAGATCTAAACAATTAGAAAAACATCAAGTGCTCTTGGATAGGTCGAGCGAATATAATAAAAATGGCAATACTACCTAAACTAATCTATCTATTTAGTGCTATACCAATCAAACTCCCAAGAGATTATTTAACTGACCTAGAAAAAATAACAACAAAATTCATCTGGAAAAACAAAAGGTCAAGAATTTCAAGGGAATTAATGAAAAAAATGCAAATGAGGGTGGCCTAGCTGCACCAGATCTAAAACTATATTATAAAGCAGTGGTCACCAAAACCATTTGGTTCTGGATAAGAAACAGAGTAGTGGATCAGTGGAATAGGTTAGGTTCACAGGACAAAATACTCAATGACAATAGTAATCTAGTGTTTGATAAACCCAAAGACCCCAGTTTTTGGGATAAAAACTCACTATTTGACAAAAACTGCTGGGATAATTGGAAACTAGTCTGGAAGAAGTTAGGCATTGACCCACATCTAACACCATATACCAAGATAAGGTCAAAATGGATTCATGATCTAGGCATAAAGAATGATATTATAAACAAATTAGAACAATGTAGGATGGTTTACCTCTCAGACCTGTGGAGGGGGAAGGAATTTGTGACCAAAGAAGAACTAGAGGTCATCATTAATCACAAAATAGATAAGTTTGACTATATCAAATTAAAAAGTTTTTGTACAAACAAAATGAATGCAGACAAGATTAGAAGGGTAGCAGTAAACTGGGAAAATATTTTTACATCCAAAGGTTCTGATAAAGGCCTCATTTCTAAAATATATAGAAAATTGACTCAAATATATAAGAATTCAAGCCATTCTCCAATTGATAAATGGTCAAAAGATATGAACAGACAATTTTCAGAGGAAGAAATTGAAACTATTTCTGGTCACATGAAAAGGTGCTCCAAGTCACTATTGATCAGAGAAATGCAAATTAAGACAACTCTGAGATACCACTACACACCTGTCAGATTGGCTAAAATGACAGGAAATGATGATGAATATTGGAGAGGATGTGGAAAAATTGGGACACTGATACACTGCTGGTGGAACTGTGAACGGATCCAACCATTCTGGAGAGCAATTTAGAACTATGCTCAAAAAGTTATCAAACTATGCATACCATTTGACCGAGCAGTATTTCTACTGGGCCTATATTCCAAAGAGATTTTAAAGGAGGGAAAGGGACCCACATGTGCAAAAATGTTTGTGGCAGCCCTTTTTGTAGTGGCAAGAAACTGGAAATTGAAAGGATGCCCATCAATTGGAGAGTGGCTGAATAAATTATGGTATATGAATGTTATGGAATATTATTGTTCTGTAAGAAACGACCAACAGGAGGATTTCAGAGAGGCCTGGAGAGACTTGCATGAACTGATGCTGAGTGAAATCAGCAGAACCAGGAGAACATTATACACAGCAACAAGATTATACAATGATCAATTCTGATGGACATGGTTCTATTCAACAAACCAGTTGATTCAAACTGGTTCCTATTGTTCAGCGATGAAGATAGTCATATACATCCAGAAAGAGGCCTGTGGGAACTGATTGTGAACCATAACACAGCATTTTAACGCTTTCTATGAATATTTCCATGCATTTTGTTTTCCTTCTTAGGTTGTTTTTTTCTTCTTCTCTTTCTAGATCTGATGTTTCTTGTGCAGTAAGATAACTGTATAGATATGTATACATGTATTGTATTTGTCGTATAATTTATCCTATTTAGCATGTATTACATTACCTGTCATCTAGGGGTGGGGGGTGGGGGGAAGGAGGGGAAAAGCTTGGGGAAAAAAAGTTTTTGCAAAGGTCAATGTAGAAAAATCACTCATATGTTTGGTAAATAAAAAAAAAGCTTTATCAATAATAACTTTTTATTTCTCAAAATCATGCAAAAAGTTTTCCATGTTCACCCCTGTAAAACCTTGTGTTCCAATTTTTTCTTCCTTCCTTCCCCCTCTACTAGACAGTAATTCAATATAGCTTAAACATGTGAAATTCTTCAAACATATTTCTATATTTATCATGCTGCCCAAGAAAAATCAGATCAAAAAGGAAAAAAATGAGTAAGGAAAAAAAAAAAAAAA
>JAJPUD010033220.1:0-11476 GCA_023553655.1 Myrmecobius fasciatus
CAAGATGCACACTCTCAATCTCTAAGCCCCTCAGGATTTCTCCTAAGGAAAATAGGGAGGGCAGTCAGCATAGCCTCATTTAAAAACCAGGTGAAAGAGAAAGCAGAAAAAGGTTTTCTGCCTCTCTCCTTCAACCCTCCGTAAGGACAGCTCCTGTCACTGCTAATTGGCCTTAGGACATGTGGCATTTTTCTTCACCAAAGAAAGATCCTAGAGTTTGGTGAGGTCAGAGCCAAGTGGAGCGGCAGGCAGAGAATGTCTAACTCAAGGGAGGAGAAGATGGTCAGGGAAGAAGCCTGGTGGAGGGCAGACATGACTGGTTAGTTTTTCAATTTCCTTTCTCCTTCTGTCCTTACTGACTGTCCCTCTGTTCCTCCTTCCTCCTTGGTCTCTACTCCCAACCCTTACCCTTCTTCCAGCCCTGCCCAGCTCCCCCTCCCACCCTCCTTTCTCCTCTCCCTTAATCCTTTCCCCCTTAACCTCTTCCCTTCCCCTCTTTCTGGGCCTCCTCCCCCATGTCTGAAGCACCGTTTCCACCCCCTCCTACAACCATCCCTCCCTTTTCAGCTGAAGTCTGGCCAGAACCAGGTGTCAGTCTTGCCAGGGTCCCAAACTGCTCTTTCAATACACCTCAGCCTTGACCTGCAGGCCTCCAGGGGACAGTCAGACCAATTACAGCAGATTGCAAGGAGCTTCAGTGAGATGAGATCATCACACTCATTTTCAATTGTCCCTAAAATGAATTTGAACCCAGGGTTTCAAAGGTGAAAGGCTATGGCATCTTTCCAGCATGTCATCCAGATGTCCAAAAACATAATGGCACAGTGGGGGATGGGGGGAGAAGAAGGGAAAGGGAAGCAAGAGATTTGTTTGATAAATGAGAATAGAGCTCCAGGCTGAGAGGGGAAAGCAAGTTACAAGGACTAGTCTGGATAGTGGACAAGAATCAATCACAGGAGACGGAGACTACAGACAACTTCCAGACATTCAGGTGAATAGATATTTTAAATAACAATCTAGGATTCCTACCAATGATTTCAAGGCCAAATCCTACCTAAGGCAAGGGAGATGGGCGCTGGTGCTAAATATGAAGCTGGAAGAAGTTGTGAATTTTGGGGTGTTTGCTGTGAACTAAAGTTCTGTCCCCTAGATGGAGATTCAAGTAGAATTATACTTGTCTACATTCATCATTCATTCATTCAAGGAAAATGTGTTAAATGCAAGTAATTTCCTATTAACAGTGCCTTACTTTTATAAAGACACAACACATGTCCCCTCCTCTGTATTTCCACTGCCAATAGACTTCATAACCATTAGCCTGGACAATCTGAGGAGCCTGCTAATAGATCTTCCCATCTCCTCTTTCCTCTTTTATTACTGCTACCAGATAATTTTCTTACACATAGATCTGGTCATGTCTTTCTTTACCCCTAACCCTTGTCAGTTAATGCACAAGCACTTTTTAGGCACTTACTATGTACTTCCTACTGCCCATTGAATTCAAAGGCTCCTGCCTTGCAGTTTTGTGCCCCGAGTTTAAAGCTCTCCATGATCTGTTACCACCTTCCCTTTCTAGCTTTATCCCTTAATTTTTTTTTAGGTGGCTCCAAGCCAAGATTCCCCATGCATATGGCATGCCCCAACATTGGTGCCTGGAACATCCATCTTCCTCTTCATCTGTTGAAATCCTTTAATACTGAACACAAATGAACATTTCCTCAGCCCTTCACTAATCCCTTCAATGGATGATGACTTCCATTTTTAGTCTACACAGAGCCCTTTGATCTTTAACTAATATGCTTATTATGTAATGTTACATAGAATGGTTAATGTTATGTCCAATCTCGCTTATTAAGATGGCAAACTTCATGAAGGCAAGGATTGTTTTAGTTAAACTTTGTGTTTCATTCCTCTTCAAGCATAGTTTGATGCAAATAGCAGTTATTTAATAAATATTGGTAGAATTAATGAGAGAGTTTAAGTGACTTATTCAAGGGGCATAGCCAATAGCCCTGGTGTTTTGACCAGTGTTTATTCATTAATTTTTAGCTAGACTTGCTGTTTACTTTTGTATTTTTGTTGACTTTTGCTTTCATATCACCTTCATTTCCAAAAATCTCTCTATCTAGAGTGCCATTCCTTGTAACATGCAATAAAAAAAGAAAAAAAAAAACTTCAGTAAAGCTAATCATGGGGCAGCTGAATGGCATAGTGGATAGGGCTCCAGCTCTAACTTAATATTTCCTAGCTGTGTGACCCTGGACAAGTCACTTAACCTCAATTGCCTCAGGGGGGGAAAAAGCTAAGGAGCTTATCAAATGAGTATGACAGCAGCCCCACCTCTTCATTTTCTAACCTCTTTTTCAGTAAAACACTAGATCCTTATTTTTTAAGTGGTATTCACTCAGGTTTGCTTCTGTAGTTTTTTGTTCCCATTTATATTGTTGCAGTCATTTTGGATACTCTTTTCCTAGTTCTGCTTACTTCACTCTGCATCAGTTCACATATATCTTCTCATTCTTCTCTGAATTCTTTACTTTCTTTCTTGTTTTGGAATAGTAATATTCCATTATGTCTACATACCACGATTTGCCCAGCCATTCTCAGTATTGACAAGTATACATTTTGTTTCCAACTCTTTGCTACTGCAAAAGTGCTGCTACCATATATTTATGTATAATATATCCATCAAGGGTTTTAGTGGTTAAGTGTCTTTATGAAGTGTAAGAAAAGAAAGAGTTGGAGTATATTTGGCTCAATAATCCTGTTTTTAAGAACAGGTTAGAAGGGCACACTTTCTAACCTAGAGGAAGGTCTAGAATATGTGGCTGCAAAACTGGAGGATCAAAATCAAAACATCATTTATGTGAACATACTCTATGATCTCATCATACAGAAGAATATCCTGAACTCCCCCATATCGACTTTCTTCCCCAGTGTGGTTCACTTTAGCTCTGTTGTCCCTATGGTAGAATATTTTCCCCAGTTTCCTTCCAAACGCTTCCCCTCTCAATCCTTGCTTGCTGAAATCCTAAGCTATCTGAAGGTTCAGTTCTAATGTCACCTTCTTTAATGAAGTCTTTCTTGATCTCAACCAGAAGTTATCACTCACCCATTCTGGCCCCATCATTCACCCTTATATAACTTGTGTTATACTATTTGCATAACCTCATTATCCCTACTAGACTGTAACCTTTGTGTTTGATTCTATTTATCTTTGAATCGTTCCTATATGACCTGAGCTGCATAAATACTACATGGTATAACAGAAACAGCACTGGACTTAAGAGTCAAAGAGAAACCTAGATTTAAAGCCTGGATCCACTACTTGGCCAAGGGTCATATGTAAGACAAGGGGGTTGTTTTCTAAGGTCCTTTCTAGCTGTATGGGTCAAGTACTAAAGGTCTGCTAAAGTTGAGTGAGGTTTTAGCTAGCCTTCTGGATATTTTCTCTTTTTCCCTATTTTGATCACCTTCTTCCTACTTTCTTCAGTCTCCTATTGGGAGCAAGAAAATCCTCCCTGAAATATATGAAGGCAAGTTTCTTTTTCAAGTTGCTAGGAAAAGAGTGACCTCTTGCCTTTTGAAGTGAACAACGGGGAGCTGCTTGCCTGAGCCAGTATGTCAAGCCTTGGATTTCTCCTCCCCCATGGAAAGCCTGGGGTAATAGCACTATCCAAAAATACTGGATGACTTTGGTTTCCATATGCTCCATCTCTGTAATCATCTGTTCAGGAACAATTGGACCAGAACTACAGGAGAGGGAGGGCTGAGACGTCCCTTCACTTTGCTGAGAAGAAACAGCAGGGGCCCTCTTTGCCACCTGAGTCCAGGTACTCCTAGGCAAGGAGGAAAGGCACTCCTGCTCTGATTCACATTTTACCTCCCCAGCTCTGCCTGGCACCTCCTGGTTGTGGCTTTAAGCATTCCAGCCCTGGGTTCCTCTTAAGTCAACAATGTCAAAAGTGTGGGTCTCAGGTAGTGTGGGGCCTGATTCACTAGGAGCCATGCAAAATTAAAAAGGCCAGCAGGCTTCAGCTTACCCACTTCATCTGTACCTACACAGTGACATACAGGAAGGAAAGGAGAAAATGAGCATTTAGTAAGTGCCTACCATGTGCCCGGCACTGTGCAGAGTGTTTTTGCAAATATTTCAGCTGGTCCTCTAAACAACCATCTTACAGTTGACTAGGGGCACACAGCTCAGTTCTGCCTTACTCCAAGGGGGGAGTGGGAGAGGTATCACTTTTTAAATGAACAAGAAAGAGTTAATGAAAGAACTGTAGTAAATTCTTAGGTAAAGCAAAGAATCTGTTTAGAATGCAAATCATCATCCCTTAACTGAGCAGCTCAAAACTATTTCTGGAGTTAGTCAGTAAGGAGAATAGCAAGTATGCTAATTAGGAAGGTGGCTGTACATCTAGAGCCAGAAAGGCCCAATCCCCTCATTTGACAGATTAGGAAATTGGGGCTTAGGGAGGTTAAAGGGGGGAAGGAAAGGGAATAAATATTTATACTGTGCTGCTAAAAGCTTTAGGAACATAGTGCTAGTACCAAACATATTTTACAGTTGAGGAAATTGAGGCAAATAAAAGGGACTGGAAAAAAAAAGTGTCTGAAATCACATATGAACTCGGGTCCCTGGCGCTCTATGCACTCTAGTACCAATTAGCTGCCTCAGGTAAGTGACTTCCAACAAGGTCACACAGATAGTGTCAGAGATGGGCTTTATATCCTCATCTGTAAGATGAGCTGGAGAATGAAATGGCAGACCATGCCAACATCTTTGCCAAGAAAACCCCAAACTGGGTCAGGAAGACTTGGATGTGGCTGAAAAGACTGAACAACAACCACAAAAGAGGCAAGGTTTGTTGAACTGAATAGTATTAAAGTATACTGAGGAAAATTAATAGGGACTAGGCCTGCTCTGGAGAACTGCACCACCTTTACAGAGAATGAAATGACTGTCAGGCAAAATGAGATTGCCCTGAGAAGTCTGGTGGACTTTGTCACAGCACCCAACTAGAGGGGCATTTCTGTGGTTTTAAACCTAATGAACAAAACACAAGAGATTGGAACTATATAACTTGGTGAATTCCTCCAGAAGAGACACAAGAATTCACCAACATTAGCTAGCACACCATACTAGAAAAATTGCAGGATTTTAAGTCCATATTAAAGCTCTGCTGCTCTGGATGTGGCAACCTAATCAGTATGGAACTCGTTCTCATCATCTGAAAAATAAAGGTTAGACCAAATGATCTAAGCTCCCTTCCAAATAGAAAATAATCCCCACAAATCTATGAACCTGTGACTTCATTACCACCATCACCATCTTCACCATAGAATTGTTGTTTAAGGATACATATATACATACACACGTAATACCCACCTCCTTCTTTCTAAAAGCTTAAATCACTGTTCTTGTTCTTTTTCCAGTTGTCCCCACTATGAGGAGGACATATAGATATTACTTTTTGAATTGCTTAGGCAGAAAACCTGAGTCCCCATGAAGATCTGAATAAAGGTGCTGGGCACCTTATCAAGAGAAATGGTATAATTTCTGGTTTGAGGGATAGCAGAGTATTCTGCATGGAGCTGGTACCCAATAAGTATTTGCTGAGTAGATGAATGGTTCAGGAAGGTAAAGGAACCCAATTAAGGGAAATGAGAAAAATGGAGAATTCACAAAAAAGTCATTAAGTCACCTTGGACCATTCTGCAGATACTTGATCCCCTGATGCTCCACATCAACCCGAAGGGATGCCAGAATTCAAGGACACCGAGCCAGGTGAGTCCTTTTATGGAGAGGAACCAGATGGAGAGAAGCAAAGCACCTGGTGAAGGATGTCTGGAAGGCCACTTCTGGAACTCTCCAGAAAGGGAAACGGGCAGAGATGCTCCCCTCGGTAGCACTTACTTCCCCATGTTCTCAGACCCTATTCCGAGCCTGGATGAACGCTTTATCTCTTTGGCAGAGGAATCAGGGTCTGTAAGAGCTAAAGTAACCCCAGTGAGCTCGGAGGAACAATGGGAACATTAATGTTGCTCTTAACTATGAAGCCAAGATATTGATATTACACTTGTAAAAAGCAATTTTTAGCCCTTGTGAAAGACACTGTCTGACTGCCCAGACACCAAGGTCCTTTATTCATCATACAGAGAGCACATTAATAGCCATGTATGCAAAGGAGCAGCCAAGCAAGTGGCAAGATGAAGCTGCTGAATAATCATGCTAACCTCATCAACAGGCAGTGGGAGCCCACTCTCATTTCCTTTATTCTCACAGGGCTAATTCCAACAATTAAACCGGTGAGGGTTGAAGTATTATGGTCCACAAACTTCTCAACAGAAGATAGAGGCATAATAAAGGGAAAAGGACATGATTGCAAAAGGTAAGATGGGTCCAAAAGTGGGACACGGTGGTGGGGAGGAGGGGAGAAAGAAAGTCACCTGGAGCCTGACACAGACCAGACTTGGAAATAAATAAATTACTTGAGTGAGATGAAGGGAATTGATAGAAACTTAATAACTCGTGAAAAGGAAATCATCATTGGTCCAATCCAGTCCCTTCTTCACCTGGGCTTTGGTGTCCAGATGGTTTCTGTTGATTCCTACTTTACAGACCCGTGTAGTTATGTCCCAATTCTTGCTCATTCATTTAACTTCGATGAAATCCATTACCGATGGATTGAATGGAGAGTCCTCAGTAGTGCTTATGTTTTCTTGTTAGCCTGAGAGGTCAACTTGCTTTCTCCATTTTTCCCCTACCCCCAGGCTCCCCAAGATGTCTATGAAAAAGTCTTTCAAGATTGGACTTTCTGTTGCCATTTTCAGTGAATACCCCACTCGGAAGAAATCTGTATCCAGAAACTGAGAAAAAAGGGGTAGTTCTCTTGGAAGCATCTCCATCCTTCCAGTCACTCAATTTTACAATTGGTAGCATCTTTGACTCCTTCTTCTTCCTTAATGTACTATAAGTTGTCAAATCTTGCTGATTTTCTCACCACAACACCTTTCTCATCTGTCCCTTGTCCCTTCACTCACATACCCCCTCTACCTTATTCAGATCCTCATCATTCCTCACCTAAACCTTTTCGCTTTTTGGCCTCTGCTTCCCTTGACAATCCATCCTCCAGTCAGCTGCTAAATCAAAATATCCAAGACAGAGATTTGACCATGTCACTTGCCTGCTGAAAAAGCTTCAGTGGTGCCCCTGACTGACTAGAGGATAAAGGGAAAAATACTTTAGCTTGATACTAATACCTCCTGTGATGATCCCCACCATCTTTCCAGTCTTATTCATATTGTATCTCTTCAAGAATTCTGCATCCCAGTCACAATGGCTTCCTCGTCATTCCTGAACTCAACAGACTGCCTGAATACTGACTGTGACTCAGTCCAGTGCTGTCCCTCCTGCCCGGAATGCACTCACTCTTCCCCCTCTCCCCTAAAGTACACTCTCTAGCTTCCTTTAAGGTGAAAATCAGGCGCCACTTCCTTTGTGATGGAAGGTCCCCTCAACTGTTACCACTTCCCCTCTTTTTACATTAATTTTATTTTCTTACCTGTGTACATGGCACAGCAGGTATAGGGTTGGGTTTGACATCAGGAGAGACCTCTGACATTTACTAATTGTATGGTCCTATGTCACTTAAGATTCTTTAAGCCTCAGTGTCATTACCAATAAATTGGGGACCATATCACTTGCACTATCTACCTTCCAGGGTTGTTTTAGGGTAAATAGCAATAATGTAGGTAAAGCACTTTGTAAACCTTAATATAAAGGCCAGGCATGGTGTTACATGCTGTATACTCCGGTAGAATGTAAGTGCCCTTATATCTATCTACGTCTAGTGCCTTATTTACAAAAAGTGTTTAATAAATATTTGTTGAATTGCAGTACCTTTGGGTGACAGTGTTGCAATTCAAGGGAGAGCATTGTACTCCATGCTGGTCACCAGTGAAGAAGAGCTGACCTCTGGTGGATTTTCCCTTTCTTTACTTGGGGAAAAAGCATGAAGTTAATATTCCTGGTTTACACATGTGTGTGTGCTACATTTAGAAGTGACTGTCTCTGAATGTTTATTTACAAAAGTTATTACACCTTTGCCTGATCCTCTCAGCTGAATCCTTTTTTTTAATTACATTTTATTTTTTAATGAACAAAAACTGATGTTTTCCTCTTCTCCCAGAGAACAAAAAGTGAAACAAAACCTCTTTAACAAACCTCTGCATTTCTCTCTACTTAATTCTTATTCATCCTTCAGTTTAAGTCCTGTATGGAGTCTTCTCCCAATACTCCTTTGTCCTAGATTCTCCTGAGACTCACTCTTGTATACTACATTGCACATAACAGGGCTTAATAAGTGTTTGTTGGATGTTCCCTACTATTTCTCTGACACATACAATGCCTTCCATAATTATTTTTTCTTGTCTTCTCTTCCAGGTTATACTGTAAATTCTTGGCAGAGGTCACTATCTAGTGCTAATCTTTTTTCTGCCTTAAATAGAGCAGATTCATGAATAAATATTTATTCATTGATTGGGCTAAAGTAGCCAAGAAACTATTTTGTCTCCATTTGGTTCGTAGGGAGCTGTGCTATCCTGGCAGGCTGGATGATAGCTCAGCTACCCTATAAGTAATGACCTTTGCCCTGGAATTTTAAGTGGCACTTTGGTTTTTAAAAATCTTTAAAGTATGGTAGTATGCAAATTAAATGGAACAAAGTAAAATCACTCAATTTATTATTGACTCAGAATAAATAATAATTTAAAAGAACTTTCAGTACATCCTCCTTTTGTTGCAATGACTTGTTTTACTTCCTTTGACACCAAGTTCACAAGATTTTGGTGTGTAATCCAGTTTTGCCTGGCCAAAGTCAGAAATGTCCAAAGTTCTGGGTCAATTGAATATGAGTAGAAGCACATAGAGTGCCTGACTACTGCTATCACAAAACAAAACCATATTAAAACAATTCATTAAAGTAATTAGCATACCATTGTGCATCTACTCCTTGGTATACATATACTTGCTTTATGGATTTTACCCAAATGGATGATTGCAAATTATATTTATTTTTCAGAATAAGGAGTATTTTTTTACCTTTTCTAGACGACATAAGGTACACAACTGATAGGAGGAATACATATGGCAACCAGAGAGGGGAACTGACATTGCTAAGGCATTTGAATTCAAGGAGTGCCATGGCTGATTTGAAAGGTTCAAGAAGGAGCATTTCTTCATTAGCTTGTGGGTCTGCTTCACTTGACACTGAGGCCAAAGGTGTCCCCTCATGGAATTACAGGTGATCCTCTAAAACTCATGTAAATTGCTCAAAAATTAGATCAAAAAGTTTATAGTACAGTGAGGTTTCACTCCCAAGTCAACCAGCCTTGAATTATTCTCCTCTTCATGTTTCCCTTTACCCTCCATAGCTCACTCTTGTCACTTGAATTCTCATACATCTTTCTCCTTTTGTTTGCTATTAAACAAATTTTTAGGAATTTGTTTCATTTGACCAAAAGTCATGCATGCCCCTTTAACTCAAATAGGATCAAATAACAAATTCCTAAAAATCTCCCCAAGTTGAATCACTAGATGCAGTAAAATGCTGAGCACTTGGGAAAGAAAGAAAAGCCATTAATTGCAAAAATAAAGGGAGAGCATAAGCCTCTTCTCAAGAAGAACTGTTACGATGATCTTCTGGGGGGGGGTGTTAATTTGATGTTGGCTGCCCTTTCAGACCAATCAGGCTCAAGGAGGCCACTCCCAAGGGCACAGAGATTTCAAATGTAATGTTACCTATTCCAAGAACTTGCTTTCCCTGGCCTCAGATTTCCCATGCCCTCCTCCCCTTCTCCTCCAAGAATGGCACCCTTCAAGCCCTTCATTTTATTTTAAGGGCTTAGAAATGGTTTGCAGCTGTGACATGCCATTTCAATCAACCTTCCTGAGTTTATTCTTCACAATTGCTACAGAAATAGATGTTTCCCCCCAAATATTCAATTATTAGCAGTAAATTGCTTACCTCTAGCCATTCTGGACTGTACACAGCAAACTAAACAGGTCAAAAAGCTCTCAACCTTTCATCTGAGCAGATCTATGTGTTCCCACATACAATAATTGGTCAGAAAATGGCCCACTGAGAGAAGAGAATGTTTCCAGAGGTCCCCATGATTCATTCTAGAGCTCATGATTACAGTGTGTGGCCACAGGATCAGTGTTATCCAGTGCTGGGAGGGAGAGAAGGGATAACTACAAAGGCCACATTAAGGTGGATAAACACACAAGTGGCTGACAGTGTGGGAGATTTTTGTGTTTGAAAGTTAAGCTCTTCTAGATAGCAGAAACACCTCCAGACCATCTGTGGGCTCACAGTTTGCAGCTCTACAATGATGACTTCTAACTCTAATTCTCATTCTTTCTCCCTCCCTCCCTCCCCCTTATATCTTTCTTCTCTCTCTTTTATTCTCTCTTTCTCCCTCCCTTTCTCCCTTACCCTCTTCCTCTTCTCAATAAAGAAAAAGCCCCAGAGTTCTAATATATTGTCTCAGACATTTTGCCAGTATATTTTAAGCCACTGTCTCTCACTTATTTATTTTTTCCATTGAACCCAATTGTGAATGCCCTGACTCTTGGAAGATACTATCAACACAAGAGTAGCAAAGAAGGAGGCAGAGAGGTGTTGGTCAGCTCACAGGCCACTGAAAATCAGCCAGCCTCCCATCTTTGGCAGACATCCTACAGATTGCTGGCCATAGTCTAGTACCTTAAACTTCCCAAAGTGCTTTATATCCACTAATTTATGTAACCAAAGAAATATAACCAGTAAGCAAAGGCTGTTTCCTGAGACCCACCTTATGAGCAGCACATAGTAAAATAGTGACAATGTTTTTTTTAGATACAAGAAAAACAATCCCTCCTCTTTTCTGTCTATCAGTAACTTTCTTAAAAGGGAGAAATTCTTAGGAGGTCCATGGAATAGACAGAACCTAAAAATCAGAATATGATCAAGGCTGAGTATCTTTTAAAATGGGAACATTTGGAAGACTTCCAATTTGACGAAGCAGAAAAGCAATGAGAAAAGAATGACAGAATCACATACACAATTTGGGTGAAAGCTTTTCTTTCTGATCCGTTTTAAATTGTGAACTGTTTGTCCCAACATAAAACTGAAAGATGTCCTAGAGGTGATTCAGTTTAAATAATATACATGAAAGTTTATTTGTTTATTTATTTTTACTTCAGGGCTGGGGAGAAAGCATGATAGGCAGAAAGAGAAGAAAAAGGAGTGTGGGTCAGGAGCATTAGGGTCAAAGTCCCTGTATCTGAAATGTAAATCCCTCATAGTAATCATTGGTGATTCTAAAGGTTCTCCATTATTACTGAGTCCTGTTTTCCATTTACACCTGTCCAATCTTTTAAAACACACACACACACACACACACACACACACACACACACACACACACA
>JAJPUD010033221.1:0-11475 GCA_023553655.1 Myrmecobius fasciatus
CAACATATGAGTGCATATATGTATACACAGCTATCCATCTGTGTGTGAATATAGAAAATACATAGTAGGCACTATGTAAGAAAAGGAGGCAATTATAATTGAGATTGTGCAAGATTTCTCATTGAAGATGGTGGTTGAAATAAACTTTTAAAAGAGATAGGGAATTTATGATTCCTAGGAAGGAAGGAAATGATTCCTAGAAGCTGAGTCACTCTAAGTGCAAGAATATAGAGGATGGAGTATCATGTGTGTTGAACAGAGAGTTCAATTTGGCTGAACTCCGGAGTGCAGGAAAGAGAAATAATGGCCAATGAGATTGGAAAGAGAAGTTGTGGCCTGGTTATTGCAGACTTTCAAAGCTAAGCAGAGGAAATTAAATTTTACTATATAATTCTTATAGTCTATAAGAAATACAAAAATATGCAACATGAACCATAACCTGATTATATTTTCACTTAAAGAAAGTTTTTTGGCAACAACATATACTATGCCCTAGTATGAGTTTCAAGAAAGGAAGGCCAATTAAGAAACAATCTGTATACTTTAGATCACAGGGCCTTTATTAAGACTGTATTTATATGATTGTTAAGTGTCACATACATATGTTATGCAAATAAAAAGCTTTAATAAAAAAAAGAAAGAAAAAAAATGATTGTTAAGGGTCAGAGTTAAGAGATATGTTGAATATTGAAACAAGATTTGGGAACTAATTGAATATAGAGAGTGAGGGAAAACTAAGATTACAGGATCATTCTAAAATTATGAATCTGAGACACTGTAAAGGTGGCATTACTTTCAACAATAAATCAGGAAGTTTAGAAGATAGAAAGGTTTAGTAGCAACAAGAAATAATGCATTTAATTTTAAATATGTTGAAATTCAGATTTCTTCAGAAAATCAAGTTTGAAATATTTTTAAAAATAATAATAGTGTTGAAATTTGGATAAAAGATTGAGATTACGTATGTAGCCTAAAAGCTATTTGCATAATGATATTAGTTAATCAGTTGGAGCTAAAAATATTAGCAAACAGAATATATAGAATTAGAAAAAAAAAAGAGGGTCCAGGATGGAATACCTGCATTTTCGGAAAATAAAGTACAAGACAACATACTCAGCTGAAAAAAAAGAGGGTTAAGAAGGTGTAAATATGTCTATATGGAGCAGCTTTGGAAGATATAAGGGGGAGGTAGAAAGGGAATGCATTCTTAGATCTTGGCTACTACAAATGAAAGAACATAGAAGTAGTGTTACTTGGAATATTTTATCACCTAAATTGTTTCTTCTGCTTCCTAGGAAGGATAATTGAAATTCCAGCATTAGAAAAATCAATATTTTAAATTATTGACTCTTCAAGGGCATTCAGTTATATACTCTTTATCTCTTTTTTATTTATAAAGTTTTTCCCCCACTTTGAGAGTTAAGAAATCTTTGGTTTGAATCTTCATTCTAAACAGCAACCAGTACCACAGTCTTTCCTCACTGAACTTGTGAAATGGCCCTCTTTAATCTCCTTTGGACCCTCCCTTTTGCCTCCATTGTATCTTCATTTATTATAACACTGAGATAAAATTAATATACTGATTAAAGTGTCAAGACTTAAATATATTTCCTTTATGATTAGTCTGTTTCCAAAGGCCCTACTCAATGTAAACATGGGAAGTTTCATTTCTTATGTAGTAATTGGGGAATCTTCACCAGTAACTAATTCTGAACCCTTGGCAGTAATGTTCCAGATAGTTCAAATGCTCCACTGAGAAAAGGAAGTAACACAAAGAAAAGAACAAGAACCACAACAATCAAGTGATGGAGGATGGCATGCACTTTGGTCTTTTTAACTAAATATTTTTGTAACATCTTCAACTATAATAAAAAATTACTCAAAATGCTAATATCCTTTGAAGAAGATATCATTGATCTGTTTTTCTGGGTTCCCATAAATTAAGAAAAGTATATGCAATAAACTGTGATGTGCACATCATTTTATATACTGTTATTCCTTTATATATGTCAATCTATCATAACTTTCTTAAGTCATTAAACTACTATTTAGAAATTAGGCCACTTGGCACAAGATAACATTTGATTTAACATTTATAGAAATCATTTCCTTGATTTCTTTGATGTATAGAGCATCCAGTGAAATACTTCGGATTATACTGTAATTTATCATCTTCTCCACATTTTATAGGCAGTTTTAAGAAACTTACCTAGAGTACTAAGAACCCCTTTGTCTCAGAACTTCAGAGTCTGTATCAGAAGTGAAGCTTGAACCTAAGTCTTTCCAAGTTTAAACCACGATAGTACATTACTTCTATCATTTGTTATTATTCCATGAAAATAAAGAATACTGGATTATAGGATTTATAGAGCAAGTGGAAATTTAAGATAATTAGATTTAAATTCATTATTTTTCAAATGGAAACCAAGGACTTTATTTTTTTTTAATTTTTCTTTTTGTTTTTGATTTTGTTTTGATTTTTGTTTTTCTTTAGGGTTTTTTTTTGTTGTTGTTCTGGATCTCATGGTCATTATATAATAAGTTTGAAATTGAAAAATATGCATTGTAATCCAGTATTTCTCGGATCCTTTTGTTTTCTTGAGTTTCTAAAAGAAACCACTTTTTACCATATAGAGGTTTTTAATAATGTTTGTGTTTGTGTATGTGTGCATACATGCATGCATGCATGTTTATGTGTGTGTATAGTTATACATTACTCTTAAAAGAAAAATAATAAAGAATGAAATAAAATTTAAAACAAGACACATACAAAATGCATACCGAACATAAAAACTCCCATTAATTATCTCAGCTATTTAAGGATTTCTATCCACCAAACTTTTGACATTCTCCAAATTTGTTATAATTTTGCCTTCTTCTCCTTTCCTTCAATCAAAGATTTTTTTTCTTTATTGAACTTATTCCAGTATTCTACTCCTAGATTTGACTAATTCCTAAAGCTACTAGAAACATAAATGTTTGGCTTTAACATTTATGAAACTGCCCTACTTAAAACCTTAATATAACTTTGTTTAAAATCCCTTGTGTTTCCTTGGCCTATTGCCTCTGAATCAATATTTTCTAATTTCATATCAGTATACTGGTTACTGAAAAAACAAAGTTTAATGATATTTGATGATGTTATCAAAGGGTGTTACTTCTCTTTCAAAAAACTATTTGTCCACTTTAAATTTCTTTAACATCATCCAGCATTTTATCCTCCTTTACCACAGGAATGAGATAATAACTGAAAAGTGCTTAGGTTACTTTTTCACATATAGTGGAAATGCTTATTCCCTTTTCCTATCCACCTATTGATGGAGAAAATCATTTTTCTCTTTTATCAACTTATATCCTTGACATTTATATTTTTCTAAGTGCTTTCTCCTTTGATAAACAACTTCTTCAATTTTCATTCTTCCCTTTCTTGAAGCCTATAAACATGTCCAAATGTCTGGTAAGCAGCATCAATATCAACAACAACAACAACGACAATGACAATGACACTGTCAGAAAAAAAACAAACCCTTTATTTGAACCTACCATCTGATCATTCTTTCTTCTTTCTAATAATTAAGGGAAAATTTGCTTACACTTATTACCTCTGTCTTATCTACAATTTTAGGAAAGGTAAAGTGAATTAAGGAGAGGAAAAAAGGAAAGAGAACAGAGGAGAGGAGAGCAGAGGATCCTATTGAAATTTCCAGGAAAAAGGCATAGTGAAAGAAGATGAAATATTAAGGTGCTGCCATGGAGATATTAAATAAAGGGCTGGCCAATTTTATTTTTCTAATTACTAATATCTATGATTCTTGTAAGAGAAACACATTCCATTTCTCTGAGTTTTTGGCTAATAAATTTGTACCTTAGTTAATGATCTCCACAAAGTGGTGGAAGAAAATCAAAGCTTCTGGTCAACATAATTTAAGAAAGGCCCTAGAACATTAATTGACCTCTTGCTTAGCTTGTGGTAGGAAAGCTAAAGCAGGGAATGGGACAGAAACAACAATATCCCATATGAAGAAATATACCTCTCCAAATTTCAGTCTCAGTAGCAAAATCATATGTAGCTTAGTTTAAATGTTTTTACTTCTTACAACAATAATACAAAGATTTGGAATTCATTAAATTAAGGTATCCCATAACCAATGAAGATCAAACCTACTCTGTAAGTGGCTATCTAATTAATCAACAAATTAATAAATATGTACTAAGTGTCTAGTGTATTTCAGGCACTGTTCTGCATTGTGATCATACAAAGATAATAAAGAATGATCTTTGAATTGAGGGAGAAGCATGTAGACAACAGTGTACAAAATTTGCATAATATAAATCCATCCAATGTGTAAAGAGGAATTCTAATAACTGGGTGAATAAAGGTTTCATGAAGCAGCATTAAGTTAAAACTAATCCAAAAAGTAATCCAGGGGTTTAAAGAGATGGAGGTAAGGAGGGGAATATTCACACACACATATTCATACAACAACAATAATAATACCTTAGATAAGATAGGACATTTTGAACATTATGTCAGGTATATGAAGGGAAGAAATGTGTAATCAATCTACCCTCCCCTAAAACTAATGAAAATAAACAGCAAAAATCTCTATTGATCAAAGTGATAGATTTCAAATGACATGAATGTATATATTAGAAAAAATGGTGTGGGACTGGAGACAATTATCTTAACAGAGGAGTTAATAAGAATGATTTTAAAATATCAATTTAGCAGGTATATGAAAAAATGAGAAGAGATTGGGTAGATGATTAAGTGGTAGACATTTTTAATAATCTGGTTAGTTGGGAATGACAACCTGAATAGAGAGGATATAGATTTATGCGTAGCTCCAGAGTTAGAAAGGACAGGACATGGCAATGTTGAATTTGAGAAATGAGGTGAAGTGAAGATTCAAGTATAACTGATGGTAATAAACCCGGTTAACTGAAGAAACAGTAGGGCTGCTGATGAAACTAGTATGATATATTCCAAATTGTAGAATTCAAGTAATGTCATCTGATAAAGTTATTTTATAAATTAGAATCTCAGCACCATACAGATAATATGGCTTTATCAAGGTACAAAGGCTATTCCCTCAAACTATCACATCAAAGGAAGTCCTTTGAAAAGAGTACCATGAATTTTTTTCCATACCTGAAAATTTGACCAAGTGAATCTTCAAATTGATCAACTTAATTTATCTATTGACTCTATGGTAAAATTAGAAATTCAAAACAGAAGATAATAGATTAAAAGTTTAGATTTTAAAGTGTTTCATATCCTGCAGCCAACCAATGCTACCATTATATTTGAACAATGCTCCCCTCGCATTGACTGTCCCCCATATACAGAATAATACGATACACACATCCAAATGTGTGTACATATGCACACATAATACACGTCAACTGGTGTATTTTCTAGTGCAATACCTACAACTTTTCAGTAAACAGATCATATTCTAGTATATTGAATTTGTCATGATTAGTAGTAATATACTGATTAAGCTTTTCATTTGTTTTCTCTGTATCTTGTTATATGATCAGTTCAGTTCTATTTGTGATCCTACATTTCTTGGAAGTTATCTTTTTTCCCAAACATTCATTACATCTATATTATTAAAATGTTATACTCTATTGAACCCAACTTTGTGTCTCTCCATTGCTTTCAAGTAAATTTAAGTTTTCACAGATCCTTAAGTCATTTTGTGGTTTGGAACTATAATTTTTACTACAAAAAATTGAACATATTTCTTTAGCACAAGAAACTCCTTTTAATGAATGTATATCAACAACTTCATTGCAATTTATAATTTTAGACAAATTTAGCCTAGAGCAGAGATGTCAAACACAACATCCCCTGACTATATCTGTCTCACAACACTGCCAATATAGCCGTCACATTAAAATATAATTAGGAAATAGTTAACAAAATAAATAAAAATATAATAGAATTTTTAAAATGTTACTATGTTGTTTTCTCAGTACATAAGTTTCTTACAAAAATTGTGATATATTCTAGTAGACCTTCTTTCTATGTGGGATAAATGCCTCTGGCCTAGAGCACCAAGAAGTTGAACTACCTAGGTTTATATAGTCACTTTGTGATGACAGAAAGGACTCAAATTCAAATTGTCTTCCATTTAAAGCTGACTCTATGGGGTGCCTCTCATGAAGGATATTAATGTTATGAGAGAGAGGGGAGATAGAGAGAGAAAGAGAGACAGAGACAGAGACAGAGAGAGACAGAGACAGAGAGAGAGGCAGAGAGAGACAGAGAGACAGACAGAGAGACAGAGACAGAGACAGAGACAGACAGAGACAGAGGAGAAATTTTTAACATTTATTTTTAAAACTTTTGAGTTCTATATTGTCTCTCTTATCTCCTCCCACAATTGAGAAACTGCATATGTGACCTAGTAGTGTCACTACTGGGTCTGTATCCCAAGGAAATCATAAAGGAGGAAAAGGGCCCACATGAACAAATATGTTTGTAGCAGGGTTTTTGTGTGTGTGTGTGGGCGTAGCAAAGAATCAGAAAATGAGTTCATGCCCATCAATTGGTGAATAAGTGAACAAGTTGTGGTTTATGAAAGTAATGGCATCTTATTGTTATATAAAATAATGACAAAGATGACAAATGTGAAAGGGAGAGAGAAAGAAAAGAGAGAGAAAATGTTTCAGTATGGGTATGGATATTTTTTTCATCATAAATCCTTCAGAATAGTCATAGTTTATTGTATTAGTGAAAATAACAAAAGCACTTACACCTGTTATCCCACAACATTTCTATTACTTTGTATAAAGTACATTTCACTTTGCTTGAGCTCATGGAGGATTTACAGGTGTTTTTTTCCCCTGGAGAGCATCCTACTCTTTATTTCCTATAGAAAAATAATATTCCCTCATAAACACACACCACAGTTTATTGAGACATTCTCCAATTGATGGGCATCTGTTCAATTTCCAATTTATTTTTCACTGAGAAGAGTTATGAATATTTTTTGAACATATAGGTAATTTAAAAAAATTTCTAATCTATTATGGCATTCATACCTAGTAGGAGTGTTGTTAAATAAGAGGATATGCATGCATTTATAGCCTTTGGGTACAAATCATATTTTTTTTATCAATTGGGGCATGGCCCTCAATTTTCATAAATTTGAGTCAGTTCCCTCTATTGAGAAATGAAATAGATTGAAAGGAAATAGATGAAAGGCCAATTGAAAGGAGGGTAGCCTTAATGATGTAATGTTCTGCAAAACATTATAAATGACAAAATGGACAATTTTGATTACATTAAAATTAAAACTTTTGCACAAACAAAACCATCAGAAACAAGAATAAAAGGGAAATACAAAGCTGGGAAAAATATTTACAGCCAGTATTTCTGATAAAGGGCTCATTTCTAAAATACATACAGAACTGAGTCAAATTTATAAGAATACAAGTCACTTCCCAAGTGATAAATGATCAAAGGATATGAACAATTTTCACTTGACAAAATTAAAAGTCATCTACAGGTACATGAAAAAATGATTTAAATCATTATTAATTAGAGAAATGCAAATTAAAACAACTCTAAAACACCTCACACTTCTCAGATTGGCTAAGATGACAGAACAATGTAATGATAAACGCTGGAGGGGATGTGGGAAAACTGGGATACTCATGCCTTGTTGGTGAAATTGTGAAATGATGCAATAATTTTGGAGAACAATCTGGAACTATGCCCCAAAGGCTATAAAAATGTGCATACCCTTTGATCCAGCAGTGCCATTATTAGATCCACATTCCTAGGAAATCATAAAGCAGAGAAAAGGACCCACATGTGCAAAAATGTTTGTAACAGCTCTTTTTGTGAGAGCAAAGCATTTAAAAATGAGTAGATGACCATCAGTTGAGGAATGACAAACAAGTGGTGGTACATGAAGATAATGGAATATTATTGTTATATAAAATGATGAAAAAGATGATTTTAGAAAGGCCTGGAAAGATTTACATGAATTGATGCTGAGAGAAACAAGCAGGACTAGGAATACATTGTATAAAGTAACAGCAAGAATGTGTAATGATCAACTATGAAAGACTTGCTTCTTCTCAGTGATTCAGTTATTTAAAGCAATCCTAAGAGACTTTGGATAGAAAATTCCATCTGCATCAAGAAAAAGAACTAAGAAGACTGAATATAAATCAAGACATGCTAAGTTCACATTTTTTGTTTTTTTTTTCTTTCTCCCATTGTTTTTTCTTTTGTTCTGATTTTTCTTTCCCAACATGATTCATAAAGCAATGTGTGTTAAAAACAAATAAAAAATAAAATAGAATAAGAATAAAAAGAGAAATGAGTTATCAAAGAAACTTGCTTTAAATTTTTTAAAGTAACTTTTGCTAATTGTATATCACACCCCCCCCATTTTTTCTCTCTTATTTCATCCTGTCTCTCCTCAAAAGTGTTTTGGCACTTACCACTCTCTCCTTTGATATGCCCTCTGTTTTATCACCCTCTGTCTTTTCCATATCCTATTCCCCTCCTTTTTTCTGCAGGGAGAGATAGATTTCTATACCCATATTGAGTTTGTATGTTCTATCCTCTTTGAGCGAATTTTGATGAGAGTAAGGTTCACTCACTCTCTTTCCTCCCTCTTTCTCCCTCTCATGTAAAAACTTTTCTTGCCTCTTTTTTGTGACAGCCAATTTGTACCTTTCCCTGTCTCCCTTTCCCTAGTCCTCAGTACATTTCTCTCTTACCCCTTAACTTAATATTATCTCTTCATATTCAATTCACACCGCGTCCTCTGTCTACATGTACTCCTTTCAACTTCCATGATAATGAGAAAGTTCCAGTGAGTTACAAGCATCATAGCACTATGTAGAAATGTAAACAGATAATGTTTATTAAGTCAATTATGGCATAATTTTTCTGATTGCCTCCTTTTGCTTTTTCAGAGTCTTGAATATAAAAATCAAATCTTCCATTAAGCTCTGATCTTTTCATCTTATATCTCCTTGAAATTCCCCAATTTCATTGAATGTTCACATTTTCCTTTGAAGAATTTTGCTCAGTTTTGCTAGATAGATGGTCGTTGCTTATAATCCTAGCTCCATAATCTTCCAAATATATAACAAGCTCTCAAGTCCTTTAATGTTGAACCCGGCAAATCATGTTTAATCCTGACTGTGGCTTCATATACTTGAATTATTTCTTGCAATCTTTTCTCCTTGACCTGGGAATTCTGGAATTTGGCTATAATATTCCTGAAAGTTTTCATTTTTGTGATTTCTTTCAGAAGTTGATTAGCTGAGTCTTTCAATTTCTATTTCACTCTCTGCTTATAGAATATTAGGAAAGTTTTCCTTGCTAACTTCTTGAAAGATGATGTCCAGGCTCTTTTTTTGATCATGATTTTCAGGTAGAACAATAAGTTTTAAATTGTGTCTCATGGATTTATGTTCCATTTCACTTGTTTTTCCAATGATATAGTTCACATTTTCTTGTTTTGCTTTTTTTGCATCTTGATTTAATACAAAATCATTAGCTTCCATTTGCTCAATTCTATTTTTTAAGGCAGGATTTTCCTCAGTGAACTTTTGTGCCTCCTTTCCCAATTGGCCAATTTTTGGTTTTTAAGGGATTCTTCTCTTCATTAGTTTTTTGCTTTTCCTTTTGCACTACTCTCTTTTATTTTACTAATTTTTTTCCATGTCTTTTACTTGGTTGTCAAAATCCCTTTTGAACTCTTCAATGTCCTGAGTCCAATTCTTATTTTTCTTGGTGGCATTGGGTATAGGAACTTTGACTTTGTTTTCATCTTCTAAGTGTGTGTTTTGATCTTCCTTGGCACCATAATATGTTTCAATGATCAGAATTTTTGTTTTCTGATCATTTTCCTAGTTTATTACTCAGTTTTTAACTCTTTATTGTTTCCAGGGTGGAGGATGCACTGACCCAAGCTTCAGGAGTTTTATGCAGCTCTTTTTGAGATCTTTCTAGGAACCTGATCACAAGCAGGATCTTTTCTGCTCTGGCGCTGTTCAGAATATTCTGCCCCCCTGTAACTGTAAAATGTAGTTTGTTAAAGCAACAGGATTTTATTTTTCTGATGCTGGGGCCACTGGTACTGCCATGGTTGAACTGGCATTAAACTTTGAACTCTCATTTTGGTTCCAGAGACTTGTTTCTATTGACCTTCCAAGTACTCGTTCATTTCTCTGCACTGTGTGGCCTGGAAGTCACCAGTACAGCTATGGATTTAGAGGTCCCTCTTCGATGAACCTGGGGCTTGAGCCAGGTCTGGGTCCAGGTATGGACTTCATTGGCATGACCTGTACACACCTGCATGATGGATTCTCATCCTGGTGCCCCAGACCTTTTCTGCTGACATCCTAAATTGTTTTTGGCTAGAAAATGTTCTACTCCTTTTTGGGTGTTCTGATGCTCTAAAATTTGTTTAGAGTCATTACTTAAATAAATTTGGAATAATTTGGGAGTGAGGTTGGGTGAGTATCTGCCTTTACTCTGCCATCTTGACTTTGACACTGTTTAGGTAATTAAATAACCAACTAATTAACACTTTGTATTGCAGCCTAATCATTATCCTATTCAATTTTGGATAATTTATTTTCCATAAACAAAATCTGTCAAAGATAGAAATATGAAAAAATAACTAAATGGCTTTCTACACAGTTATTGGTAAGATATAAAAATATAATTTCTCCACAAAAATCTAACTATGATTTCTAGCTCATTTTTAGCATTTTATTGACTTGTTTACCTCCCATTCTTCTTTTCTTATCATGACACAGAGACTCACAAAGGCTAGGAAAATAGTTTGAAAGCTTTACCATGTTTTATCATTTCTGAAATAACTTTAAGACTGGACTTTCCATGATAGACTCTGTATGTTACCCAAGGCTAAGTAAACACAACTAGTAGTTTTCCCAACTAGAATAATGATTAGCAATTCATCTGTTTGGCCCTGGGAACCTATGAATAAAAAATACAAATGAAAAAATAATATCAAATAGATCGTAGTTGTGTATCATACATGTTCTATTCTATGAAGATGAAAACAGAATGGTAGAAAAGTGTCTTGGTTATACAGTTTTTCTTTTTATCCCTTTAAAATTTGAAATGAAAGACTGCTTTACTTTCTGCAATGAACTGATACTTTATGCCCTCACTAAGATATTTTCTACCTTTTAGTACATCTAACAAAGGTTTTTTTTGTGAGTTCATTGTTTTATCTTCTGAGTATATACAGACTTTTTTTAAATTTATTAAAGCTTTTTATTTTTATAATATATGTATGGGTAGTTCCCCAACATTGATCTTTACAAAGCTTTCCATTACAAATTTTACCCCCAGTCCCCTCCCCTCCCCTAGATGGCAGGAAGTCCACTACATCTTAATAATGTTGAAATGCTTGACAAGTTATGCAAGAAAAATCCTATCTACAAGAAAAAAAAAAGAATCAG
>JAJPUD010033222.1:0-11474 GCA_023553655.1 Myrmecobius fasciatus
AAAACTAATGCAGACAAGATTAGGAGGGAAGCATCAAATTAGGAGGGAAGCAAAGAAATCATCTTTACATTTAATGGTTCTGATAAAGGCCTCATTTCTAAAATATATAGAGAATTGTCTCATATATATATAAGAATTCAAGCCACTCTTCAATAGATAAGTGGTCAAGGGATATGAACAGACAATTTTCAGATGATGAAATTAAAACCATCTCTAGTCATATGAAAAGTTGCTCCAAATCACTATTGATCAGAGAAATGCAAATTAAGACAACTCTGAGGTACCACTACACACCTATCAGATTGGCTAAAGTGACAGGAAAAGATAATGATGAATGTTGGAGGGGATGTGGGAAAACCTGGACACTGATACATTGTTGGTGGAACTGTGAATGGATCCAACCATTCTGGAGAGTAATTTGGAGCTATGCTCAAAAAGTTATCAAACTGTGCATACCATTTGATCCAGCAGTGTTTCTATTGGGCCTATATCCCAAAGAAATCTTAGAGGAGGGAAAGGGACCCACATGTGCAAGAATGTTTGTGGCAGCCCTTTTTGTAGTGGCTAGAAAATGGAAACTGATTGGATGCCCATCAATTGGAGAGTAGTGAATAAATATGGTATATGAATGTTATGGAATATTATTGTTCTGTAAGAAATGACCAGCGGGACGATTTCAGAGAGGCATGGAGAGACTTGCATGAATTGATGCTGAGTGAAATGAGCAGAACCAGGAGATAATTATAATTAAGAAGTTGAAATATAGGGAAATGATGGGTGCTTTAAGAGCTCTTTATATTTTTAAATATCCCTCCCAAATACAAATAATTTTATATTTTTAGAGTAAAATTCTTCTTTGGCAACCATTTTTCACACATTAATGTAATTGCACCCAGACTGCCATGAAAGGAACTAATATAATTTATTTGACTATTTCATGAGTAAAAATAAAATAAAATTCAAAGGTATGTAATTTTAATAACTAAACTTGGCTCTGGAGAAAAGCTATGTTCTGTTTGATTCTTCATACCACATTTTGAGGGTTTTCTTGGCAAAGACAATGGAGTGGTTTGCCATTTCTTTCTCCAGCTCATTTTACAGTTGAGGCAACTGAGGCAAACAAGACTAAGTGACTTGTCCAACATCATGTGATTAATACGTATTTGAGGACATATTTGAATGCCAATCTTCCTGACTCTAGGCTCAGTATTCTATCCACTGGCCCACCCATCTTATTGAATGGCCATCCTTATTAGAAACTTACTGTATTCCACTTTTACCTCATTTTGATCCTTACAACAACCCTGGGATGGTATCTGCATTTTACAGTTGAGGAAACTGTGGAGGAAAGGAGTTAAGTGATTTGCCAAGGGTTGTGCAGATAGCAAATATCTGAAGATAGATTTGTACTCAGATCTTCCTGACTCCAGGTTTGCAATCAATTGTGTCACCTAGCTGACAGGTACCTACCTTACTTCCAGTTCCTCATTACCACAAAAAGTGCTGCCATAAATATGTTTTGGTACCTATGACACTTTATTTCATTCTTCAGCCTCTTTAAGGAATATGTCTAATAGCAGATTTCTATGACAATGGATATGACCATCATATTCACTTATTTACCATAATTTACATTTGAGTTCCAGAATAATTGAATAATTCACCACTCCACCAACTATGTATTAATATGACTATCTTCTTATAGATTCTCTACCGTTGACTATACCCATATTTTGTTCTTGCAATTTGTGGGATGTGGGATGAAAGTTAAGACTATTATGATTTTAGTTTCTCTTATTTTTAGTGGTTGGAAGGAATATAGATGCTAATTTAGATCATGGGGCAAGAGAGAGAGCTCAAGGAATATAGTTGGCACTGAATCTTTTATTTCATTGACATAGAAAATTCCTGATAGAGAAATTTCCTCTACCAATATATATCAGCACCTTCTCAGCATATTATATAGTAGTGATTTGCCCAAAATAAAATGAAGTAAAGTAAAATAACTATTATGGATTAGAGGCAAAATTTCAATCCAAGTCTTTCTGAATCCTGAAGTTTATGTTCTATTTACCCTATGAAGCTACCTCTCAACTGCTAGGAGTGCAATAAAATATTAATTTATATCCAAAATATCACAATGTTTAGTACGCAGTTTTATAGAAGAGGAAACTGAGATTAAATAATGAAACATTTATTATAAATATCAATGGCAGAACTGGGGCTTGAACACTAACCTAGCATACCAAAGGCAATATTCTTTTCATCACACCATATATCATTTCATGCTTCTGCCAGCAGTAGAATATAAGGCCATTGAGAAATATTTCTATGCCTTATTTATCTGTATCTCCATTCCTTAATACAATTCACATACAAAATATATGCCTAGTAAGTACTTATTGGATTAAAGTTATTAAACATAAACAATCAAATATGGTTCAAAATACAAATAAATGAAAAAATCTATCTCTCAATCATAATATTTAGGGTCATATAATCATAAATTTAAAACTAAATATAGGGGGCAGCTAGGTGGCGCAGTGGTTAGAGCACCAGCCCTGAAGTCAGAAGGACCTGAGTTCAAATCTGGTCTCAGACACTTCCTAGCTGTGTGACCCTGGGCAAGTCACTTAACCCCAATTGCCTCAGCAAAAAGCAAAAAAAAAAAAAAAAAAACTAAATATAAAACTTTGGTGATGAGGTAGGCAGGCTGATCCCTTTTTAATAGATAAACAGCCTGAGCGATTAAAAAATCAATTTATATGTGCTAAAAGCACAACTGGCAAACTTATTATATGTGTGTTTATTGATCAAAAAGTACCAAAAACAAGACTCTAACATACTTTAGCACCAATTATCTAATTATCCATTTTGGTCTTTCAGGGGGGAAAAGTGCTTTTCTACATCCTACTACTTGTTTAGGAACTTGTTTAGACTCGAATTTAAATGAAAAAGAGAACACCTGGATACAATATGAATGTTTAAATCTGGCATCCCTATAGCAACATATAAAGAGCTTTTCCAAATGAGTCTGGAAGGGCCTATGGAGGTTAAAACTGGCTTTCAATCCGTACCAGATTAAAATATTTAGATCCCTTTTTTTTAAACTGAGAAAGTGTCCAACTTTCATGATTATCATCTAATGGATAATTTTGGTTTAGTTAATAATTTCAATTTGTATTCCATATATCACTTGGGGAACATTAATCTACTTCATTGATGTTCAAAATTCATAACAATTCATGTCTCATTATTTCTTTTTTACAAAAGAACTCATAGTCTCTGCATTTTTTTTCTATATAAAATCTGGATTTAGTTCATCTCTCCATCTCCATAGGCATCATTTCCTCTCTTCTCCCAACACTGCATTATGGAAAAAAGGGGAGGAGGGGGAAGCCCTGAAGCAACAGTTACGATCTTAACCTCAGCAATGTCTGCAAAGGGAGAGGGGCATTTTTCCTCTGACTAGATACTTATTTGTGGCTTAGCCTTGTCCAGACAGAAGCCTAAATACTTCTTCTCTATTCCCCACCTTATAGGTACCACAGTGTCTGAGAATGTGACAGAGGAGTCCTTCAGTGTCTGGGAATGTGACAGGGAACATGTTATACTTATTTTTAAAGCTCCAAAATTCTTGTAATATCTGAAGCCTGGAAACCACAGTTGGATTATTTCATTGTTGGACCTCACCTAATATCTAACTATTCCTACCCTAATTCTACATACTTAGAATGGCCTCCTTTCATTTTCTTCCTTCTCCATACCACAACCATTCCCGTGGTAAGTTTCTCTGGTTGTTCCATAACTGTGTTGCCAGAAATTGGTGACTAAATGATAACCTAGTGGATGAAGAAAATTCATACACCTCCCTACATGTCAAACTTAATTCTAATCAAAACATTAAATGTACTCTATGTTTTTGTCCATCAATGTCCAATTACTGCCAAGAGGTAACTTCAGAACTGAGTTTAACAGAATCCAGCAGGATCAGATATCTGGCAAGGGGAAACAACCCAGGCTGACAAAACTGGATGTATACTTTCTCCTGTTACAAATACAATTTCCCCCTAAATGTATTTTATATAGAAAATTAGGCATGTGGACATTTTTTTTTTTGCAGTGCAATACAAACTTTAATCAAAGCAACTGATAATGCCAATATAATATTATAGGTTATTGAATAACAAAAGAATAGCAATATTAAAATTGTAAATTTAAAAGATAAATTAATAACTGTAGATACTAATGCCTAATCATTCCACTAAGTTAACATACAACCATTTATTTAGCCATCCCCGATGGATGAGTAGCCCTTTTGCTTTGAGCTTTTTTGCCACAACAAAAAGAAATATTTTGTCACATATGAGTTCTTTTGCTCTTTGCAGTATAACCCTAGTTGTGGTTATCATTGGATTAAGAGATAAGTACAGTTTAATGTACTTTTGAGTCTGCTTCCGAATTGCCTTCCAGAATTATTGGATCAATTCACAGTTCTACTAAGGGCAATAATGGACCTTTTCCCTTCATTTCCTACAATAATTTTGATTTTCATTTTTTTAAACTTTTTCCAGTCTGATTTGTTTGAGGTATAATACCCTCAAAATTGATCAAATTAGTATTTCTGTAATTTTTAGCTATTTGAAGCATATTTTCATTTGACTTTCAGATTTCTTTCCTTAAAATTGCTTATTCATCTCCTTTGACAATTTAATAATGAATTTCTTTAGTTTTTATAATGTATTCAAATCAGGTCCTCATGTAGCATAGTTATCAAAATATTTTACCAAAAAATTATTGCAAAGATGAATTTCACTGTTTTCTTTCTAATTTTCACCAATGACTTTATGCAAAAACTGTTTATTATGTAATGTAACTTTTCTCTTTTATTCTCTGTGATCTTCTCAAATCCATAGTTTCAAAAGACATTTCCTTCGTTGCTCCTTTTATTTGTTTATTTTGTTTGGCTTTTAATGTTTTCCCTGTTGTTTTATCTTGAATTTATGCTTTAAGATCTTTGAGTTTTATTATACCTGAAATCTTTGATAATTTAGAGCTTTTTTTCTCTTATTTTCCCATATTTCTCACTTTCTGACTCTCTCCCCTCTGCTGGTGGCTGGATCCACTTCTTCTCATACTGGAAAATTCACAGTTCACTAGTCTAGGTTTCCCCCAAGTGACTTTTGTAGAGACATAACTGTCTCCAGATTAATGCTGAGTTCATTCCCTTGGTCTTGGTGGAGAGCCTCAATCTCCATTTGCATGGGGTCTTAATCTACTCCCATTATTCCTTAGTTTTCTGGTCCAGCATTCTAGAATACTGCCCTGCTGCTCCTATCTATCATTTGGATTTTGAAGTTCTGAGACTCTGGGAGGAAAGGAATAGTGGAGATGAGGAGATGAAACTCTTTCAAGTTTAGACATATTTCCTACTCATTTCTTTTTATTCTTTCTTTCCCTCCTCTTCCAGCTATTTTTTTGCAGCACAAAATGCTGCCAAAAGAGTTTTCTATTAAGTCCTCAGCAAATTTCTGCTGTTTGAAGCTTGAATTTCTGCAATTTGGAGCTTGGATCTCCACAGGATCAAAAAGAGCTATTCCCAAGATATGGGAATGCATTTTATTGCAAACTTATGGATTAATTCAGCCTTCCTATTAGTAGTGTGGTGAGTGCTTGAGGACAGGGTGCTGACTGGGCTCAATTTCTCAAGTTAGGTAGTAGTTCGTGGAGTATTTTTAACCTCTTTTTGAATTCTTAGTATCCTAAACTATGGAAAGGATTGAATTTGCTTTGAAACATGATGAGATTTCCTCCCTTCAATAGCTCCTCTTTCTGGGACTTCTCATGGAACCAGAGATTTAACCTGTCCAGTAAATATTCTGTAGTGAAGGGGAATAGCATGGGGACATCACAAGAAAATACATCAATATACACCTTTATGGAAGTGTGAGTTGCCTTACTCATGTGTATTCCTTACATATGTATTTGTCTACTAGAATATTATGTGTGGACCCTCTTCTCATTGACATTGAAATAAATGGTAAAAAAAAGACTCCAGATTTATAGAGAGAATATTTTGCACTATAGATCATGCTATATAATTTGGTAAATATCTTTCTTTTGTGTCAATTATTTAGCCTGGTTGATTATTAAAGATCAAAACAGTGGTGGGGCTCCATGAGCTATAGTTTTAAGATTATAAAACCACAAAGAAACTCAAATCTGGGAAATTCAGTCCCTGAGGGATCCAATTGACAAACAAAAGTTGGGGAGTTAGTATTGAGGAGGACTATATCTATAAATTATATGATTTGTATATATATATATATATATAGAGAGAGAGAGAGAGAGAACATTTACAAGTATATCTATAAATGTAGTCAAAGTAGAAACAAAAGGGAATGAATTACAATAGCTCTAGGAGTCCCCAGGCTCTATATTTCCTGAAAAATAACTTAAGAGAATTCAAATGTATTTAGGAAGATAGCCAGATTAGCAGAATGCATAATTTATATCATATCAGATTTTTAAAAGGTTGGCACTAAAGAATCATGTTGGCTTTTAATAAATACATTACTGTATAAAAATTTTTAGAAATTAAAAAAAAACCTTCAAAAAAGTTACAGAAGTCCTTTTACATCTCAATTAACTTATTTAGGCATTAAATAGTAAATGTTTTATTTGGAATAATGATTAATCATTTTTGCAAGATTTATAAAATACTTAAGAGAGGAAATCAACCTTCTGGTTGGAAAATTCCTCTCAAAGGAATTTTAAATGTCATAAAGAGCAAACTGAGCCAGATTTTTAAAATTCACTTTGCATCATCATGTATAATTCACACATGGGCTGAAATTGAGATGCTGAGTCTATTTGTAGGTTATCTTTATCAGAGAGAAAAAAAAGATATTGTAGTAAAGCTTGGCCCAGTGTAAGAGAAATCATACACAGATCTCCCTCAAAGAAGTCTTGAATCTGGCTTCACTCTAAAGCCAAAGAAACAAAGCCAAATCATGAAAGCATTTTTGTGTGGATGTGGAGCTTATCTCCTGCAGTGTCCTGACTGTAAAATCCAGGCACTTTCTGTCAGATATGTTTTTTTTTTCCTTTCTGTACTGTTCCTCAGTAACAAAGTTTCTGAACTAGCCTAATATGGTTTCAGAAGTTATTATTTTTCTGCACATATCTCTAAACTGGAGAAATTTTGCTCAAACATTTATTTCATTGAAACTGAGAACTTATGAAGTCCCACAAGGTATGGAAATTTAATTTAATCAGGCTTCTTGTCTATTTATAATCAACTTTCTAGGAGCATTTTTCTATGTAGTTTCATTGATCTAAGCTAGATAAGTGGAAATAGAGTAGCAGAAAATTTGACATGCATATGTCTTCTTGTACTCCTTGTATATTAATATATCTGTGTGACATTTACTATTCAAGTATTCTTCTACTTAGCTTAACATGGGGATGACTATCTTTTTTTCTTGACATCTTGTACCTGATTACTATACCATAATATAAAGAGAAATGAAGAACAAAGAATATGGAAGAAAAGAGGGAAGGAGAGGATGTCCAATATACCTAAAGATCTCACAATCAAAACACTCTTTTCTCCTTTGTATGATGAAATAGGAATCCTCTGTCCCATTCCTGGACTATAACTCAAAATTGCTATATTTTGGAGTTTTTCTCTCCCTTTTTTCCTCCATTAGCCAGAGAAATAAAGAGACATCAAAGTAATGGTTTCATAGTTTTTTCAATTTAAAAATTCTTTAGATCTTAGTTATCATTTATTTCAAAATAATTCAAAATCTAGAATCCTTCTAAGAAGAAACCAATACCTGGAGACTGTATCATTTGACAAGAGATTAAGTGAATAAAATAGGCAGAACCTCAAATAAAGCACTTCCTCCTTCTATGAATCCAAGTAACTACTTGGGTATATTCATACTTATGATTCTTACACTTTGGGGAATAACAGCATATACCAGGTACCTTTGCCAAAAATAGGTTTAAACAAAGGCTAAGGAAGTGAATTTCCTGCATGAGAACACAATCAAAAATCACAACTAGCTTATTACATAATATTTCAAAACTCATCCCAACCAGCTTATTACATAATATTTCTAACTAATGACCTAAATCTCTTAGACAACTGATCAGCAGTTGCTAAATGAATTTTCACATGATTTGTCAACATATAAACTAACAAATACTTTTACAGAATCAACTGAGAATGCTAACAGAGTCTAAATTGCTGTTCTGTGAAATTGCATGTTTAGTATTCCCATCCCCTAAATTATTTTAAGTATTACCTTTGGAAATATTGCTCAAATTGCAATTATTTGTCTTTTTAGTTTTTGATAAAATTCTCTTGAATAGAACTTTAGCCTTCTTTTTAAAACTTCGCTCTTTTATTTTCTCTTCTCATAGCATTGTTCCACAACTTTCTTGTCAGATATCTGACTATTTTTACCAAAGACAATGCCCTGCAGCAACTTCCAATATGGAGCCCATTTTACTGACTGATAACTGATCATCCAGGAACTATATAAGCAAAACCCAAATAATCTACATTTTACCCTTTCTGCTAACTCCCTTACCAATCACCTTTCTTCCCAAATTCATTAATATATTCATTCATTATGTCCTGAATTTTATGAATTTATGATTCCCCCCAAAAAAGATAGAATTGAGGTAGAAGTGGAAGAAGGGAGAGACTGATACTTATATCAGGAATGTGTGAGAATTCTAGGACCTCTGGACTGCTACATCCACTTCCCATCATCACCTTTCATAATGGATTCCTATACCCAAAGCCTGGACATGATTACTATATGTATATGCTAAGTTATTTCCTAAAATTTCTCAAACTAGTGGTTTGAGAATATACAATAGCATTTATGTCATTATAAAAACCTATTGTCTTCTTTTTAAGGCTGGTGTAACTGGAGGATTAATGAGTGAATCTAGACCTCAGAACTAATGCCTTCATTATTGAAATTATACAGTAACTTCTTCTGAAACTATTACCATAATTCTGCAATAGCAATTATGGCAGGGATAGAAATTATGATTTCAAAGAAATCAAATGCAAAAACAGATCTCATTAAAAAGATGGAAGAAAACTTATTTCTTATTGAAAAGTACCATAGACAATGAAGTACCAAAGACAACAAATACAAATAAATAAAGTACCCATATGCATAAAAATGTTTGTAGCAGCTCTTTTTATGGTGGCAAGAAATTGGAAATTGAAGGAATTACCCAACAATTGAGGAGTGGCTGAATAAGTTGTGGTATATGAATGTAATGGAATACTATTGTTCTATAAGAAATGATAAGCAGGTGGACTTCAGAAAAACTTGGAAAGACTTACACGAATTGATGCTGAGTGAATTGAGCAGAATTATAAGAACACTGTATACACAGATACAGCAAGAATGCATAATAAACTATGATAAGCTCAACTCTTCTCAGCAATACAAAATACTATGCTTTAATTTGCATTCAATCTCCATAATTCTTCCTCTGGATGTGAAGGCCAGGGAACGTTGACAGATAATATTAATCCTTCATATATATCTTTAAAACATAATGTCTGGGGGGCGGAGCCAAGATGGTGAACTGCAGACAGCTTTCTCTGTGAACTCCTTTGGGACCTTCCCTCAAACCCAGACAAAGTGAGCCTTCGAACTGGTTTGTGAGTGAAGGCTCCACCAAACATTTGGACTACAACGCACTTCTATCAAAAATCTACCTGGAAAGAACTCCTGAGAAGGTTAGCTCAGGGGAAATCGGCTGCTGGTCGCGATCAGACTCCAGCCGGGGCAGAAGTCAGGGCTGCGATAGAGGGCCGGATTTAAGGCACCCAGGAAGCCCCTGGGAGACGCCTGGGCCACTTTGCTCTGCTTGCAGGCAGGTGCTTTGACAGATCTGCCTTTGGTAAAGGGCGGATCGAGAGAAACTGAAAACGTGGTCTAGCCCCACCAGCCTCAGACCGGAAGTCAACTCGGCAAACTGCCCCAGGGCAAATACAAATCATTGCAGTTTTCTCTGTTTTTGACCAATATCCCAACTTGAAACCATGAGCAAGAAGCAGAAGAGAACTCTCACCATAGAAAGCTTTTATGCAGAAAAAATAGAACAGTCCCCAGATCCTGACATTATGAAAAAAATCCCAGATGAAGCCACACAGGCAGACTTAAGTTGGTCTCCCTTTCAGAAGGCTTACCTGGATGATTGCATTAAGAATCTCAAAAGAGAGCTAGAAGAAGAATGGGGAA
The DNA here is from genome assembly GCA_023553655.1 of Myrmecobius fasciatus. Taxonomy (NCBI): domain Eukaryota; kingdom Metazoa; phylum Chordata; class Mammalia; order Dasyuromorphia; family Myrmecobiidae; genus Myrmecobius; species Myrmecobius fasciatus. The sequence continues at coordinate 10,287 of JAJPUD010033222.1, forward strand.
ATAAATTGAGAGCAGGGCAACAGAAATATCAAAAACTGGAAAATAGGACTGGTGAATTGGAAAAAGAAAACAGTTCATTGAAAAACAAAATTGGTGAATTGGAAAAAATCACCAACTCACTGGAAAATAAAAATGGTGAACTGAAAAACAAAATTGGTGAATTGGAAAAAGACAACAATTCACTGAAAAACAAAATTGGTGAATTGGAAAAAGACAACAATTCACTGAAAAATAAATCTGGCAAAATGGAAAAAGAATGCATTGAATCAAGAAACTCAATTGGCCAGCTACAAAAGGAGCTAAAAAAGATAACTGAAGGAAATAATACTTTAAAAATTAAAATTGAACAAATAGAAGTAAATGACTCAATAAGACTTCAAGAATCAGTTAAACAAAAACAAAAAAATGAAAAAATAGAAGAAAATATGAAATATCTCCTAGGAAAAACAACTGACTTGGAAAACAGATCCAGGAGAGACAATTTAAGGATTATCGGACTCCCTGAAAGCCACGATGAAAAAAAAAACCTGGATGCTATCTTCCAGGAAATCATGAAAGAGAATTGCCCTGATGTTTTAGAATCAGAAGGCAAAATTGGCATTGAAAGAATTCACCAATCACCTCCAGAAAGAGAACCCAAAATTAAAACCCCAAGGAATATCGTGGCCAAATTTCAGGACTATTGCACCAAGGAAAAGATATTTCAAGCAGCTAGAAAGAAACAGTTCAAATACCGAGGAACTGTCATTAGAATTACACAGGATCTGTCAGCTTCCACATTGAAGGATCGAAGGGCCTGGAACCAGATATTCCGAAAGGCAAAAGAACTTGGATTACAGCCAAGAATAAGTTATCCAGCTAGAATGAGCATCATCTTCCAGGGAAGAAGATGGTCATTCAATGATACAGGAGAATTTCACCTATTTCTAATGAAAAGACCTGATCTGAACAAAAAATTTGACCTCCAAGTAGAGAACTCAAGAGAAGCATAAAAAGGTAAAAAGGAAGACTCTTGAGAACTATATTTCTACTATAGGTATCCTTTAAAGAATGGCAGTATAATTTGATTTTTCTTTGATAATAATGGAAAAGAAATTAGAGGTGGAAGGGATACCATACTGAAAAAGAAAAAGGGGGGAGGGGGGAAAGGAGGCAAAATAAAGTAAAAATAAAGGAGGTAAAATAAGG
>JAJPUD010033223.1:0-11474 GCA_023553655.1 Myrmecobius fasciatus
CACTGCATCCTTGCTAAGGATATTAGTAGACAATAGGCATGGCTAGTGCAAGTGCTATTCAAGAAAGGACCACATATTTACTATCACTTAATTAACTGAAAGGTATATGGAATATATAATCTAACTGTGCTTATTGTTTGTGTTTGTGGTTAATAAAAAAAAGCATTTGATTCCATAGGAAAAATAAATAAATAAAAATAAATAAATAAATAAATAAATAATGTCTAATTGGGTGGGTAAGAATCATTATTCTTCATTTTCTAATGTGATATCATTAGCATCTCAATGCACTGGGGTATGGGTATAAAAACCCAATGTTCAACCAATATGGGAGAATTCACTTACTACCCAGACTTGAATGAAAGAAAATGCTATTCTGATTGTAAAATTTCCTTTAAAATTTCTTTTAACTAATATTAACCTTCAGATAAAGGAAAGGAAACTTTGAGAAACTATTTTTCCCTTTGCCTTTTAATGGAACTAGAGGAAAATATTCATAAAACATGAAAGGTAACAGAAGATTCTAGTCTAGTTGGACAAAGTATAAATATATTTCTGTGCTTCATTTCTCTGAACTCTAATCCCTTTAGATTTCAATGGGATCCAATTAGCAACATTTCCTGAAACTTTCCTAGACCCTAAAGCAGACCCCATCACTTCCAAAACCAGTCTTTACCTCTGTAAGAATTAGCACAAACAACATCCTTATTCCTTAGCTACCTATTACATGAGCATGTATGATAAGACTTTATAATAGATTGATTGCAGAAGCAAAATCAGAAAGAGGAAAAAGATGAAAATAATGAACATGGGGTTCAAAAGGTTCCTTTCAATATACATCAAGCAGTTTTACGTAACACCAGTAACTACAGGATTTTTCTATTTAGCAATGATGGGTCATGTAGGAATAGGGTTTTCTTGATCTCCTGTTGAGACAACAGCATGTGCTCTGCACTAGTCATCTGCCAGCATGCAGTGAATGCTAACAGATTTCCTCTTAATGAGCTCACTGGGCTAGAGCACTAGTTAAAGAAGAAGGTCAGAAATTCATGTTTGTTTAGCTGCCCCCAGCATGTCTTATTTCTTCTGATGTATAAGAAGGCAGTTTTCACCCATTTTCTCTTGCTTTGTGCTAAATTAGCCAACTTGTCAATGTATCAAAGTAAAAAAGGTTACAGCAGTCAAAGACATAGAAAATAAACAGATGGACAAAAAGATATATTAGCTACACCCAGTAGCACAGGTCCATCACAGGTCTTTTATTAAGAAATGATGTTATGCTTTAAGAAAATTATACTCTAGGGGAAAAGAAAATTATAAGAAAAAGAAAAGCTTTGTTTCACATATAGCAATTATATTACCAAAGAGTTTTTGATATACAGACATTGAAACCATTAAAATGCATGATTATTCTCTCTCACAACATAAAAAGAAGAAAGAGGTTCATGAATGTTGATTTTTTTTTAATTGGCAAAAAATTAACAAACTGAAAGACTTTTTTCCCAAGCTAGCCACAAAGAAGACAAAAAGAAGATTATATTATTGGAACCTGATAATCTATATCAAATAGGTAAAGCAATTGTTATATTAAGACAAGTATTTGATTCTATCTAACAAATTTATATTCAGAAATGAAAGTAATAGGATCTATTCCATATAACAATTTACATTTCAATTCAGTTCACCTCAGCAAACATTTGTTAAATTTCTTTTGCATACAAAGCAATGTACTGAGTGCAGAGAATAAAAAGATAAATAACATAGATCATAGTGTCAAGAAGTCTACAATTCAATAGAAGAGAAAACATGCAAAGAAATAAGAAAAGAAATTAACAGACAGGAGAATTTGGGAAAGTCTCATAAAAACTTGAAAAAGCAATCACATTAAAATTGGGGGATGGAGCAGAGCAAGACAAAACTATTTATAAGAAAGTTTTTTTGTTGTTTTTTTTTCTCATAGCAAGTTACTGGAAACAAAGTAGATATCCATTGATTAGAAAATAATTAACCAAATTGCCATACATGCATATATTGGAATATTACTATGCAAAAAATGAAAAGCAATGAATCAGTGAAATATAAAAATACTTGTATGAACTGATGCAATATAAAGATAGCAGAAATAGGAAAACAAGATCTTCAATTATGTTTGTAATTATTCCATTATTTTCCAGTCATGTCAACCTCTATGGACCAATATTTTTTTATATCTACTTTTTCTTTATATTTCAAATTTCAGCTCCTGATTTAAGATTTTGTACCCAGGACCTAGTTCTTTTCCTGCTCATATTCTAAGATGAAACTGTCAGATCTTATTTTTGAACTAATCTAACTTTTGCTTCGCTTACGCTACTCCCCCGATTTGTCTATGTTTGGAATTCTAGTACCTTTCCATGTCCCCAGCTATCTCTCTCTGTGATAGGATTTCCTACAAGAAAAAATTTCCATGTCTTCCATATCCCTTTCAGTACCCAAGATCATGGTCTTGCTTTGGCCTTCTATTCCTCACTCTAAACCCCCCTCTTCAAGGTAACACTGCAAGTTTTTTTTGTTGTTGTTTTGTTTTGTTTTTTTGTTTTTTTTTCCCTTAAGATCACCAAAGTCAGGATACTTTTGACAGTCTGTACATCTGAGCTCATCGTGGCCTTCATAAAAGGACTCCAATTTTTGACTCTTTTGTGCAGAACCAAACTACATAAAGATGGTAACTGATGTTCCTCTTTTGATTTTTTTTGTCATTATTCATTTTGGCACCCTCCTTCAATTATTGCTGAAATGTTTGTGGAAGAGTAAATTTTCTTAATAATTCTTCATCTCACCATATTAATTATAAGAATCTCATATACACTTTAGAGACCCACTTAAAGTTATTCACTTATATTTACAAAAAGAGGAGACATTTCTGCACATGTGAAATTCTCTTTTCCAAAATTACTGTATACGTAAAGAAAAAGCAAACTGCATGCTAAAAAACTTCAAGTATAGATTTTAATAAGGAATGTTAAAGATATCCTAAGATGATGTCATTGTCAAAGAAGAATTTTGCATTCAAATGATTCTTACATTCAACTTTATTTTGTATCAAATAATATATGATCTCTGGTTCTAAAACATGATTCATCTTCAACAGAATTTTTTTTCATTTCTTAGTGCTTAATGATACTTAATGATTTAGCCTTTAGTAGTTATTCATAAGAACTTTGCCTTAATACTCCATTTTCAAAGAAATAGTCCCTTCTAATCCATCTGCTCAAGAATCATGGGTTTTCTGCATGCTTATTAACTGAATCAATATCTTACTCATTAAAATTTTGTGTTCAAAGTCCAAAATTTTCTTGATGATTTTAAAAATCTGTAAACAGAACTTATTCATCTTCCTCCTCTAATTACCACAGAAAAACTTTGAAATGATATCCCATTTATCATATCTGATTTAGTCCACAAACAGAAATTGATTTGCTACCAGTTAAACTAGCCTAACATATTTTGATTCCACACATCAAAATAAAATATGGGCCATTTAAAAGATTTGCCATCCTGAAGGAAAGAAAAAAAAATTCTGTTGTATTCTGAGTGAAGAGTTTATAACTTGGATAGGTTTTTAGCAATTCATTTTAGTTGATGAGTAATCAAACGATTATCTATATATGGGCCTCTGAAGTTGGCTACATGTGTGTAAACCTCCACTGTTCTCAGTTCACACACACACACACACACACACACACACACATGATAGAAAAGGGAAACACTTCAGAAAAATCCTCTCAGGATATACAGCCAATGAACTGAATGCTAAACTCTAAGCTTGGTCATTTACTACTAATGTCTTTTCACTGTGAAGAAGGTTTAAAGTGCAGCACATCTCTTAGACATCATTGGATAGTAGTTTGTTCTTTAAACTAAACTTGGCAAAATAGTGATTTTTCTAATAAGAAATCAGAGAAAAGCTAATTCTCCTAGGTTTTAAGGAATCTAAGGCTACCAAAAATGTGGAAATGGTGGAGTAGACATGCAGCCACAGGCAGCACTTTTGACATTTCCAACTTGGAGCAGCTAGAAAAATCAGAGATGGAGTTACTGCAGCTTGTCATTGATGGAGCCAAGTATCTGACTGACAATGAGAGCTGGCTACAAAAAGGACAGGACATTTGCATGCCTGTACCCATTATCAATATCAAGAATTAATTTTACAACCAAGCTCTTAGTCATTTGCTCACCCAATACTCTCTACTATCAACTATGAACTGACCCCTGACCCAGTAAAACCCACTTGCTATGCTCTAAAAAAAAGTATCAATGATTTGGAACAAGTTGTTATAAGCAAGGGGACATATCTTTGATTTCAGAGCATATATCCCAGCTTTAACACTTACCTTCTGTGTGAACAATCACAATTTACTGCTGTTCTATATTCCTGTTTTGTAGTATGTAAAATTAAACTAGCAATGCTTTGTATTGTCTGCTTCAAAAGATTTTTTGTGAGACTTCCAGGAACCAAAATGGGTGAATAAGCAGTACATCCCTATAATCCTCCCATGTTCACTCTAGGAAGTCATAAAGCAGTGCCACAGGACAGGTTTTGGAGCAGCAGAATCAACAAGGGCACAGGGCAAAATAATCTCCAGAAACCTTGGAGGATTTGCAGGAGTCCCTGTTATTCAAGTCAGGGTGGAGGGGGACAAGCTCCAAAGCAGGAGGTCCCTCAGTGAGCCAACAACAAATTCCACTTCAGAAAATCAGAGGAGATAGTATCAGGATGGTGGAACAGGGAAATACTAATACCAGGAACCAAGTGCCTTGGCAAAATGACGGGAGCTAGCAGACTCCAGCTCCTGAACTCACCAGTTGCTCTGGTATAGCCCTGGCCAAACAGGCATCTTTGAGTAGCTATACTTCCATGTGCTTCAGCAGAGCCCCAAGTAATCAGGGATCTTCCACAGACTGGACCATCACATGCTTCAATGTAGTCCTACGGAAACACAAAAACATCTCACCTGGCTTCAACACATGCCAGACAATACAAGCAGGACCCAAGCTCAGCACCAGGTAAGCAGCCAGATCCAGTTTTTAGCAGCATCAAACATCCCCTCACAACATCTTAGCCAGCACCAGACATAGGGTATTTTATGGGCCTCAGAGAAACATCAGGCAAACAACTGGGGCCTGTGGTCACTGGAAAAAGAAGTATAAAGCTGTACTTCTTCCATGTGGGGAACTGAGATCAAATTTAAAAGAAAGAGAAAATATCATAACAGAAAGTAGAGAATGGAAAAAAATAACAAAAAAAGAATCTGACAATAAAAAGTTTTTATGGGGACAGGAAAGATCAAGACACAAACTCAGAAGAGGACAACAATGTCAAAAATACCTATGGGCAAAATCCCAAAAGTAAACTTAAAGTGGTCTCAAACCCAGAAAAAAACTTAGGAAAAAGTTCAAAAAGTAGCTTTAAAATCACATAAGAGAGGTAAAAGAAATGCTAGGAAAAGAAATTAAAGTAAAAATTGTGGGGAGAGGGAAAAAGAACCAACAACTTGGAAAACTGCTTTAAAATACAAATACAAACGGAATTGCAAAAATCCACTGAAGAAAACAGCTCCTTACAGAGAACTGGTCAAATGGAAAAGTAAACACAAAAACTAAGACAAATAACACCTTAAAAGTTAGATTTGGGTGAAAAGTACTTAAAAACACTATGAGATATCGAGGATCAATCATATAAGTTTTTTGAATCAAACAAATTCCAAAGAATGAAAAAATGGAGAAAAATAAAATATACCATAGGAAAAAACAAGGGATTCAGAAAATAGAACCAGGAGAGATAATATAGAACCATTGTACCACCTGAAAGCCATAATCAAAAGGAGGACCTATACAGCATCTTTCAAAAAATTATCAAGGAAAACTGTCCTGATGTGCTAGAACCAGAGAGAAAAATAAACACTGAAAAAATCCAGAGATCACCTCAGGAAAGAGATACCAAAATAAAAATTCCAAGGAATATTATAGCTTAATTCTAGAATTATCATGTCAATGAAAAAATACTACAAGTTGCAAGAAAGAAATAATTTAAATATTAAACAAATGAAACAAGCCACAGTCAGAATTGCACAAGACCAATGCAATATTAAAGGACTAGAAGTCATGGAACACAATATTCTACGAGGCAAAGGAACTAGGACTACAACTAAGGATCACCTACTCAATAATATTTAGCATAATACTTCAAGAGGAGAAATAGTTATTCAATGAAAAAAGAAAGATATCAAGCTTTCTTAAGGAGAAGACAAGAATTAAATTAAAAATTTGACCTTCAAAATCAAGGCCCAAGAAAACATAAAATATGTCTCTTAAAAAGATTAAAGAAAATGTAAGTGATTCAATAGAGTTAAACTGTTCACAATAATCCATAGGAAATACTTGTAAGTTTTAATAATTGTACCACTAATACAGTACAACTAGAAATAATATATAGCATATGGAGCAGCTATAAGATAAATTAGAGGGAATGACACTTTAGAAATAGGGATGAGAAAGAAGAGTACACTGGGAGTAGAAGGAAGAGAGAGGCAGAATGGTGTAAATTATTTCACGTGAAGATGCTTGAAAGGGCTATTTCAGTAGAGATACAGGTGGAAGGTTGGGTTATCAGCATCTTGAACTCTACTATCATCTGTATTGGCTCAGAGAGGAAATAATATAAATAATCAGTTGAATATAGATATCTTTCTTACCCAAAAGGAAAGTAGAAGAAAGGGAGATTAAGTAAAGAGAGTAGAGTAGATGGGATGGGGATTGATAGAAGAGAGGGCAGATCAAGGGAAGTGGGAGACAGAAGAAGAATACTTCTGAGGAGAAAAAGGGTGAAAGGAGAAGAAGGCCAAATAGGAAAAATAGATTGGTAGGAAATACACAGTTGTTGATCATTATTGTGAATGTGAATGAAATGAACTCTCCCATAAAATGGAAGAGGATAGTAGAGTGTGTCAAAAAACAGAATCCTACAATATGTTGTTCACAAAAAAAAAAAACATCTGAAGCAGAGAGACATACAAAGTAAAAGTAAGATAAGGGGCTGGAAAAGAGTCTAATATGCTTTAGCAATCTTTTTCTCAGACAAAGCAAAAACAAAATTAGAATTAATTAAATGAGATAGGGAAGAAAACTCCATCTTCCTAAAAGATATAATGGACAATGAAGCAACATAAATACTAAACATATATGCACCAAATGGTATTGCACCCAATTTTTAAAAAAGAAGTTAAATGAATTATAGCAAAAAAAATAAAGAGTAAAACTGTACTGGTGGGGGTCCTCAGGTTTCAATATATCCAACCAAAAAATAAACAAGAAACAAATTGAGGAAGTAAAGAGAATATTTGAAATAATAAAAAAGGAATATAACTTTTTTTTCTCAGCAGTTTCAGATTGTAATGCAATAAAAATTAACATTCAGCAAAGGGCAGTAGTGAGAGATTAAAAATTAATTGGAAACTAAATAATTTAATCACAAGGAGCAAGTAAAAGAACAAATCATAGACACAATCAATAATTTCATTCAAGAGAATTACTATGAGAAAACATACTAACATTTATGGGATGCAGCCAAAACAGTACTTAGGGGAAATTTTATTTTTGTTAAATCAATAAAATGGAAAAGAAACAAATAAATAAATTAGGCATGCAACTAAAAAAACTTAAAAAAGAAGTTAGAAATTCCCAACATTGCCAAATTGGAAATCCCAAAAATGAAAGGTGAGATTAATAAACTTAAAAAAGGAGGGAGAAAGGAAAAGTAGAAACTATAAAGCTAATGAATAAATCTAGGAACTGGCTTTATAAAAAAATAAAATAGATAAGTCATTGGTTAATTTTATTTTTTAAAAAAGAAAGAATGTCAAATATCCAGTATCAAAAATGAAATGAAATCACCACCAATGAAGAAGAAATTAAAGCCATCATAAGGAAATATTTTGCTTAGTTACATGCCAATAATACTGACAATCTCAGCAAAATCAGTGACTATTTACAAAAATATAAATTATGTACATTAAGAGATCAGAAAATAAAAGGCTAAATAACCATCTTTCAAAAATAAATTGAACAAAAAGATTTTTTTTTCATTAATGAACTTGCTAGGAAAACATCTGCAGGATCAGATGGGTTCACAAGTGAATTCTACCAAATATTTAAATAATTAACTCCAATACTATAACAACTGTAAGGGAAAATATGCAAAGAAGAAAATCTACCAAACTCTTTTTATGATGCAAATATGGTGTAGGAAATACAAAAAAACACAAATATCTAAGTTGGAAGAGCTAAAACAAAGAAAGTAACTCTCTTTCTCCAATGAATATTGATGAAAAAATTTTAAACAAAATACTAGGAAGATGATTACAGCAATATAGCACAAGGATTATATGTTGTAACCAAGTAGAACTTTACCAGGTATTCAGGGTTGGTTCAATATCTGGAAAACCATTTACCCAATTAATCGTATCAATAAAAATTATCAACACAAATCATATAATTATGTCCATAGCTTTTGAAAAAATAACACATTTTATTAAAAAACGCTAGAGTGCATAGGAATAAATGGAATGTTCTTCAACTAAAATCATCAACAAGCATTATATGCAATAGGAATGGGCTAGAAATCTTCCCAATAAGATCAAGGGTTAAGAAGAATGACCATTATCAAAACTATTATTCAATTTTACTAGAAATGTTATCTTTAACAAGAAAAATCAATTGAAGGTGTTAGAATAGGCAGTAAGGAAACAACACTGTCATTATTTGCAGTTGATATGATGGTATATTTAATCCTAAAGCATCAAATAAAAAATGATTTGAAATAATTAACAATTTTAGCAAAGTTTCAGGATATGAGATTAACCCAGAAACATCATTAGCTTTTCTTTCTATGATCAGCATAGTTGAACAGCAAGAGATAGAAAAAGAAATACCATTAAAAATAACTATACAAAATAAAAACTTAGAAATCTACCTGCCAAAACAAACTCAGAAACCACATAAAAACAATTATAAAACACTTCACACAGATGAAGTTAGATCCTAGATCAACTAAATATCTAGTTGAAATAATTACTAGCTTTAATAAAGTTGCAGGATATAAAATAAACCCACACAAATCATTAGCATCTCCATATATTATCAATAAAACCCAACAATAAGAAAAAAGAGAAATTCCACTCAAAATAACATTGAATAATATAAAATACACCATATTTACCACCTACACAAAACCAAAGATTATATGAGCAAAATTGCAAAACACTTTTCATATAAAGACAGATCTCAGCAATTGAAGAAATATCGATTGTTCAGGATACATCAAGCCATTGTAACAAAAATGGCAATTCCGCCTAAGTTAATTTACTTAAGTAGTGTCACACCAACAAAACTAGCAAAGCACTATCTTATAAAGCTAGAAAAATAAAAACAAAATTCATCTGGAAGCAAAAAAGTTTAGACTTTTTATGGAAATATTTTGTCTAACTTAACATGTACCTTCTTGATATTGGGGTTGAGGATGTGAGGAAGAAAGAAGAGAATCTGGAACACAAAGATTTTTAAAAAGTATAAAGAATGTTTTACATGTAACTGGAGGAAATTAAAATATTAAAACAAAAAAAAACAATTTTGAAATCCAATGCTAATAAAAAAGCAATGAAAAAATATATGAAGGAAAGTACCTAGCAGTACCAGATTTGAAACTATATCATAAAGTCATAATCAACAAAACAATCTTGTGGTAGCTAAGAAATAGAGTGCTGGAGAAGTGGAATAGATTAGGTGCAAAAGACATGATAATAAATGATTATAGTAACCCAATGTTTGATAATACCAAGATCAAAATCTGGGGATAGGAATTCACCATTTGACAAAAATTTCTGGGAAAATAGAAAGCAGTTTGGAAGAAACTCACAGGCCAACAACTCACCCTATATATCAAGATAAGGTAAAAAGTAATAAATGATTTAGGACACTAATATACTCTTGTTGGAGTTTTGAATTAGTCTAACCATTTTAGTGAACAATTTAGAATTCTGCCAATAAAGGTTACAAAACTATGTATATGTCCTATGAAGTGACAATATGACAGATCTGTAGCTCAAAAAAATTAAAGAAAAGGGAAAATATATGCATAAAAATATTTATAAAAGATATTTTTGTGGTGGCAAAAAATTGGAAATTGAGGGAATGCCCATTAGTTAGGAAATTAATTGGGGAACAAATGTAGCATGTGATTGAGATGAAATACTATTATTTTATAACAGGATATACTTTTTTCTCAGCAGTACATGGCACCTAACCAAAAATTGAACATGTATTAGGGCATACAAACCTCACAATCAAATGAAAAAAGGAAGAAATAGTAAACGCTTCCTTTTCAGACCACAATGCAATAAAAATTATTTACGTTAAAGAGCAGGGAACCATAGACGAAAAAACAATTGGAAATTAAATAATCTAATTCTAAAGAATCAGTGGGTAAAACAACAAATCACAGAAACAAACCATAATTTCATCCAAGAGAATGACAATAATGAGACAAAATATCAAAACCTATGGGATGCAGCCAAAACAGTTCTTAGGGGAAAATTTATATTTCCAAATAGCTATATAAATAAAATACAGAAAGAGATCAATAAATTAGGTATGCATGCAACAAAAAAGCTAGTGAAAGGAGAAATTAAAAACCCTCAATTAAATACCAAATTAGAAATTCTGAAACTCAAAGGAGACATTAATAAAAAAGTAACTAAAAAAACTATTGAACTGATAAATAAAATTAAGACTTGAATTTATGAAAAAACTGTTTAAATATATAAACATTTGGTTGATTTGATCATAAAAATAAGGAAAGGAAAAAAAAAAAAACAAATCACCAGCATCAAAAATGAAAGGGGTGAATTTATCACCAATGAAAAAGAAATTAAGACATTAATTAGGGGGGTGGAGCCAAGATGGCAGAGTGAAAAGGTGACTTTCTGCCTCTCCTCCGATCTTCTCTCAAATCAACAATAAAATAAGCCTCTGAACTGATCTTCAAGTCAACAAACTCAGAAATATTTGGGCACCGCTCTCTGGATAACTTCATATCAGGTTAGTCGGACTCGGACACAGAGATAAATAGACGACCCCTGTGCAGGCCAGAAGTGAGGGTGGGACTCAGCTCAGCTCATCGTGGAAGAAATTCCAAACTCCAAACTCCAAATTCCAAACACCTGGAGTTTATCTGAGGCACTCAGGACACTCTGCCCTGATTAGGGACAGGTGTTCTGGCAGACTTGCCTTGTTTAAGGAGTAATTCGGGCTTAGTCCTAGCCCCCACCGGCCCAGCACCTTAAGTCAACTTCCCAGAGTGCCCCAGGGCAAAGCGTCTTCAGCCTCGGTTTTTTTTTTTCCCTACCTTAAAGAGATATCCACGCTGTCTAAAAAAAAAA
>JAJPUD010033224.1:0-11474 GCA_023553655.1 Myrmecobius fasciatus
TTTTTTCCAAGGATTTCTTTTATTTTTTTTCCTTTATTTTCATTTTTACAAGGATTTCTTTCATTTTTTCCCTTTATTTTCATTTTTTTAAACAAGGCTTTCTTTTAGCTGTGCCAGAAGAGGCAGCCACCCCACAGAGAAGCATCTAGCAGAGGCTCCCAGTGTTGCCTAACAGTGTTCAGCTGAGTCCGGCCCAGCATCATCATTTGCAAGAGAGACCAGCAGGGAACAAACATGGTGAGCAGCAAAATGACACCATGAGTCTGCATGAGTGGTCCTGCAGGCTAGCATGGCCACAGAAACTCCCTAAGGATGCCTCAAGACAGATATCACAGTAGAATTCTGGGACCTGAGTTCAAATCAAGCAGTACACACTTATTAGCTATATAAACCTGGAAAAGTCCCTTTATCTCTGTTTATCTAAGTTTCCTCATAAAATAAGAATAATAGTAGCACTTATCTTGCAGGGTGATTGTGAAGATCAAATGAGATAATAGTGTAAAATGCTTAGCACAGTGCCTGGTATACAGTAAGCACTTAATAAATGCTTGTTTCCTTTCTTCCTCTTCCCCAGTGTTCCCTGGCCACATGTGTTTCTTGCATCTGTGTCCTTCTATTGTGTTCATTCCTCGTCTGTTATTTATATTGTGCTATTTTTATTTATTTATATTTATATGTTATTTGTTGGTAAGATGCCCACTCTCATGTTTGTGGGGGAAATATTTTTTTTACCATTATTATTATTATTTTTTGCCATGCCATTTCACAAGTACCTTTTCTTTGAATTAATTACATATTCTGGCAAAGTAAAATAAATACATTGATGCATACCACTGTTAAAATTTTATTTTGACTTTTTTTTTGCTCTCCTCTTGCCTAGTCCAAATGAGAATAAGATTCCTGAGCCCTACTTGTTCTTTCTTCACCTTGATGTTTGAAGGTCCTTCACCTGTGAAGCTTGTGAGTCCGGATTTGAGGGAATACAGAACCACAGAATATCTTGAGTCTGAGGCTATTATTCTCTGAGGAACTTCATCTATAAGTTGAAGGGAGGATGTCTATAGGCCCATCTTTGTGGACAGAGATTTCAGAAGGTGTCTAATTTACTCATCTTATAGAGGAGGTGACCAAAGTCTTCCATTTGAAAATATATATGCATACAAACTTTTTTTGTGGGTAAATTCCTTTTTAAATTTAGTATTATATTTTCTACAATTACATGGAAAAACAATTTTTAACATTCTTTTTTTAAATTTTAAGTTCTAGATTCTTTCCCTTCCTCCCTCTTCACCCATTCCCTGCATTGAGAATTCAAACAAATCAATATAAATTATACAACACGTAAATATTTTAAAGTCATGCATGTGATAAAGAACACACATTCATATTTCAAATTCTTCCCCTTCAGGAATCACCAGTGTTATATTTTTTATATATAGCACATTCTGATCAAGTTGCTCAGCCGCCTTCCTTCAGGAGTCATCCCAAACCCAGTGGCAAATTCCAAAACCAGATTTAGAGTTGGGTAAAGTCATCAAATCCGGGTATCAGGCCAACAATTTCTTTTTATCACTCTTTATCTGTGAATCTGTAGTCCCATACATTAGTCCCACAAATTTAAACAGCTTCAGATTGATGGTCAAGTTGGCAACTATAATGTCCTGGGTTACATTTGTTTATATTCAGTGTTGATGCTCTTTCATTGTCTATGGAGGCTTTAAGCATATGCAGTTGTCCTGCTTGTTTCTTGTAACTGTATCTATTTTTACTGTTGTCTGAGATGATAATTGCCATTCCAGCTTTGGGGGATTTAGGCAAAGCCCAAGTGTCATAAATTCCATATTTTACTCTATGAATCTTTATGTTTTATGTGTATGTCTTGCTTGTCATGAGTTGTTAGATTTTGCTTTTTATTTTTTTAAATACATTCCACCATTCCATTCCATTTTATGGGTGAGTTTATTTCATTTCCATTCTCAGTTATGACAATTGGGTTTTAACACCCCCTCCTATCAAATCCTTTTTCTCCTCCTCCCACCACCACCACCACCAACCACTATCACTACCACCATCTTATTTTCCTTCCTTCTTTAAAAGAAAAATAATAATCAGAAGAGGTAATTACAAGTTCACATTATTTTGGAATAATTCAGTCCTATTATTAATTCTTTCCAATCCTTTCTCTGTTCAGACTCGTCACTGAGTCTTATCCCTAAAGAAAAAAAATATATATGTATAAGCTAATCTGTATATATATAAATATATGTCTGCTTATATATATGTATATATATGTGTATACACACACACACACACACACACAAACTATCATGTAAAATTTGCTCCAACTGGTGATCTGGGAGAATGAATGAAATAGTGTCTACTATAGCAAGACTCTGAGTGGTGGGGGTCTTCTCCATTTGGCTCTGTATATGGTTCTGGGAGCTCTTCCTTCTCCCGGTTCTTGGTGGAGACCCCCACCATAGGAGCAAAGAACCAGGATCCTCTGTCAGAGAAAGGGTTAGGGATGGTCCCACAGCAGGAGAGGCAGAGGATGGAGCTATGAGAAGGAAATTATACTAGACTAAAACTGACCTTCTACAAGAAGCTTTTCCTAGTCTTTCTTAGAGCTAATGTCTAAGATTACCTCCAGTTTACCCCTCATTTATCCTATATATACATAGTTACGTTTGTCTGCTATCTGCCCCATTACGCTTAAGCTCCCTTCAGGGCAGGAACTATTTTTGCCTTTCTTGACATCTTTTGCAAAGTGTCTAGAACACCATAGGTGCTTAATTAATGCTTGTGGACCTGACTTGACTTGATGTGGGAGAAGATACCTGTTATTCCCCAAAGCCTGCGATTGTAGGACCATGAAAATGTTTCATCCTGATTTTGGATATTTGGGCCAAGGGGTAACTAACTGCAGCTGGAGTGGGACAGCTCCTGCTAGTCCAGGATGGCAGCAGGTGAATGCAGATAAGCACTGAGCTTGGTGTTTTCAAGGCAAAGTTTTCCTCCCTTGTACGGCTTTCGTGGTGAGCACAAACACCAGCAGGTCTTGGATGTGGTATGCGTGAGCTTCTTATCTCTGGAAGGAAATAGAACATAAGTAACACTGGAGTGATGACAGATCATTTCACCCGGTATGTGCCGTGTGCATGTCCTATCTTACCAGGAACCAGAAAATAACCTCCAGATTGTAAATGCCCTCAAGACAGAGCCCAGATTACTCTCTCCTCCTGGATACTCTCTTGTCTAATTGTTTTTTCCCCTTAGCTTTTCATAACACTCTCCTGATTCTCCTACCAGTTGAACCACTCCTTTTCAGCCTCCTTTGCTGGATCTCCATCCACAGCAGGTTCTAAAACTGTGGGTGTCCCCCATGATGTTGCCCTGGGCCTTCTTTTTTCTCAACAGTATTTCAAAATACATGTAAAGATATTCTTCAACATTCATTTTTGTAAAACTTTGTGTTCTAACATTTTCTCCCTTCTTCCCTCCTCCCCAAGATTAGTAAGCGATCTGGTTAAATATGTGATATCCTGTGCTTAATTTATTTCAAATTGCTTGCTCTCTTGGAGGCAGAGGGGAAGAGAAGGAACAATTTGAAACACAAAGTTCTGCAAAGGTAAATGTTAAAACTATCTTTGGAAAAATAAAATACTATTAAAAGCTAAAAGAATGAAAAATTAAAAAATAAATATGTACTATCCTTTTAAACATATTTTGATATTTGTCATGTTGTGCTAGAAAACTCAGCCCCCAAAAAAAACCACAAAAAAGAAAAAAACAAACAACAAGGTGAAAATACTATGCCTTGATCCACAATCAGTCTCCTTAGTTTTCTTTCTGAATATGATTGGCATTTTCCATCCCAGGTCTATTGGAATTGCCTTGAATCACCACATTATTGAGAAAAACCAATTCCATCACACTTGATCATCACATAATCTTGTTGCTCTGTACAATGTTCTGCTCACTTCACTTAGCATCAGTTAATGTAAGTCCACGTTTTATGAAACAGTCTGCTCATCATTTCTTATAGACAATAATATTCCATTTATTTATTTAACCATTCCCCGATGGTGGGCATCCACTCAATTTCCAGACCCTCTTTTCTTCTTTCTTACTCTCTCAGTTATTGATCTCAACAACTAATCTCTCCTGAACTATAGTCATGTAACATCAATTGCCTCTTAGACATCTTGAACTGAACTTCCCAAAGACATCTCAAAATCAACATTTCCAAAACAAATTTCATTTTCTTTTTCCTCAAATCTTCCTCTCTTTCCAACTTCCTTATTACTTTCAAGGGTTCTACCAGTTTCCCAGTCCTGCAATCCAAGCTACAACCTTGGTACTCTCCTTGATTTTTCACTCTCACTCATGACGTATCTAATCAGTTGACAAATTTGACCATTTTTGCTTTCCTGGGTTACTCTCCCCTCCTTTTACCTTGACAACATCTGTTTTATAATCCTCTCCTCTCCATTGACAAAGCAACCACCCTGCTACAAGCTCTTATCACCTCTTGCTTAGATTATTGCTTTGCTATTATTGTTCAGTCCTTTCGACTTGTCTGACTCTTGGGATTTTCTTGGCAAACATACAACATATTTTCTTCTCCATTTCCTTCTCCAGCTGGACTATTGCAAAAACCTCCTAATTAGTATCCCTGCCTTTAAGTTTTTCCCTATTCCAATCTTCTACTCAGCTACCAAAGTGATTTTCCTAAAGGAATGCCTCCATTGTCCTCTCAAAAAAAAATCACAGTGATTTCCTATAATCTCCAGGATCAAATATAAAATCTTTTGTTGGGCATTTAAAGTCCTTCATAACTTAACTTTTTTCTTCAAGTATTCTTATATCTCCACATTCTGGGCTCCAGCTACACTGATTTACTTGCTGCTTTTCACTTCTCACCTCCTCAACTCTTCTTCTTGAATTTCTTGTGTTTTTTTTTTTTTTAGCTTCTTCAAGACTCAGCTCAAATCCCACCTTCTGCAGGAGGCTTTTCCCGGTCCCCCCCATTACTAATGCCTTTCTTCTGAAATTATCTTCCATATAAACTGTATCCATCTTGTACATACATAGTGTATGTCTCCCCAGGTGAAATGTAGACAGGAATGATGTTTTTTACTTTATTGGGATTTCTTGTGCTTATTGTAGTACTAGGCATATAATAAGTGCTTAATAAATGCCTTTTGGCCAATTGACTGATTTCTCCTATACCCCTTTAATATCTGTTTTCTGGACTTAGAAACCCAGAGAAGTTAGGTGGTGGTCACTGATCTGAAATACCTTTACTCTTGCCCTAGAGACCTTGCTGGGACATGTGACAAACCTGGCTTTTGCCTCCTAATTCTGATAGCAAAGATCTTTTTAAAAAATCTCTAGTCTCTCCTTCCAAACTCAAATCTCTCATATTTTGTCTTCTCTGTTGCTTCTGAGCTTCCTGCCTTCCCTATTGCTTCACCCAAATTATCAGAGCCCCATAAAACTGCTTTCCTAACTCTTTTTTTCCTCACTCTCCCTTTTCCCTCCTAATTTTGTATTATATTGCAGAAAACCTACTCTGGTCGATTATTAGTCCCTAGATCTCTGTCTGAAGGGGAATATAGTGGAAGAACTCTTGGAATTAGGAGACCTGGGTGCAAGTCACAGATGTACCCTTGACATGTATGATCTTGGTCATTTCTTTCTTTGAGACAAATATGTTTCCCCACCTATATAAAGTGAAGAACTCTAGATAGTTTTGACATCTTGTTTACCCTCTGATATTTGTGTTTTGTCTCTCTTCCCTCTGATCTGCCTTTGCGACTGTCTTTTTATTCTTTCCTTGCCTGTTGATCTCAGTAAGGTCTGGACCTTTGTATCTATCCATAATTAATTTGGGAGATCAGATCATGGGATTCTCATAACCTTACCTCATCCAGGTAAGTAACCTTACCTGGTCAGGAAGAAGAAAGCATGAATGGGAGCCGTGTCCTGAAGCCCCTGGTCTGGTTGGTCACTGCTTCCCCTGTCCTGATGTAGGCTATTCCTGGTCCAACCCATTTCTGTGTAGCCATTCCTATATGGATGACTGACATTAGTCAGAGGCCATTCTGGCCCTCAGAAGTCTTGGCTTCTGGTCCTGCCTTTGATTTGAGTTCTTTGTGTACCTTCTAGTAGATTCTTAGTCATCTCTGGGCATCAGGTTCTACTTCTCTCCAATGAAAGAACCCAGCCAGCTCTACCCTTCCTGCACCTCCATCTCTCCAGATTCTCATCTTGTCGCATCTCTGTCATTAACTTTCTGAGTGATCTCAGGTAGCTAACTTCTCTGTAGCCCTGAGATTTCTCCTCCATATAATGAGGACATCAGTTCTCCAACTGATAAATGATCAAAGGCAGTTCTCAAGAGCAGAAATCCAAACTCCTATAGCTATCTGAAAAAAAAAATCCTCCAAATCACTCATAAGGAAAAAAATACAAATTAAAGCCACTCAGTCCTATCTCATCTACCTGACTGGCTAAGATGACAAAAATGAAAATGACAAATGAAGGAAAAGCAGGAACGTTAACATCCTGTTGAAACTGTGATTTGATAGGGTCATTCTGGGAAATA
Source organism: Myrmecobius fasciatus (assembly GCA_023553655.1). Lineage (NCBI taxonomy): Eukaryota > Metazoa > Chordata > Mammalia > Dasyuromorphia > Myrmecobiidae > Myrmecobius > Myrmecobius fasciatus. Next base: position 6,611 of record JAJPUD010033224.1, read on the forward strand.
GTTTGGGGGGTCTGCCCTCAGAGTTGCTAAACTGTGCCTATCCTTTGACCCAGTAATACCAAAATGGGCCGAGGCAGCTATGGGTAGAGTGCTAGACTTGGAGTCAGGAAAACCTGAGATCAAATCCCACCTCAGTTGCTTATTGGCTATGTGACACTGGGCATGTAAAAGATGACAATAATCACTCCTGAGTGCACAAAAATATGTATAACATCCCTTTTTGTGGTGGCAAAGAGCTGGAAACTAAGGGGATGTCCATCAGTTGGGAATGGCTGAATAAATTTTGGGATATGAATGTAAGAAGATAATATTGTTGTGCTTTAAATAATGATACAAAGGGAGTCAATTTTGACAGAAGCCTTTGAAAATTGATATGAATTGATACAGTGAAATGAGCAGAACCAGAAAAACAATTTATACTATAACACATCATTAAGACAAGAAACCCTGAAAGCCTTAAAAACTGATCAACTAACCCAATGATCAAGTATAATCCCTTGCTTTCTGACAGATAGAAGACACATTTTTTGATAAGTTCAGTATGGAAATTAGTTTTGCTTGACTCTGCAGGAATTCATTTTGAGCATTGGGTTTTTTTTCCTCTCTCTTTTTTTCCTCAGTGGAGGGAGGAGGTTTAGAAGAGAAAACAAATATTTTTGTTAATTGAAAAACATATTGTTTGGTTTAAAAAAATAAAACGAGAGTTGGATCAGATAATGACTAAAGTCACTTCTATCTTTCATTCTTTAATCTAAACCCTCCCTTCTCTCTACTCATATGAGGCCCAGAGCCTGAGGATGAGATATGATCCTCTATCCTTCCTTCCACAGCTAGTTACCCTTTAGGACTTATCCATCCACTTTATAATTAATGGATGTCCATTTTTCTTATCTTTGATTTCTCCTCTGCTGCTTCTTCTCTACTGCCTACAAAATAGCTCAGGTTTTCCTCCATTCTTAAAACACCCCTCTTTTTTGACCCTCCCACCCTTCAAACTACCATTCTATATCTCTGCTTTCCTTTACTGATAATCTCCGGAAAGAGTTATCTGTACTTGCTCTTCTTTTCCTCATCACCCACTCAGTTCTTAAGCCCTTGCAGCCTGGCTTTGGACCAAAACTGTTCTTTCTAAGACCTCCACGGATTTCTTAATTGCCGGGTCCTGTGGTCCTCATCTCTCTCGAAGCTCTGACCCCTCTCCTCTGAGTTACTATCTCTTCCTTTGGTTTCTGTGAGGCTGATTTCTCTGGGTGATCCTACCTGTCTGACTGCTCTTTCTGGGTCTCCTCTGTGCATTCTCCTCCTCCTCCCTCTCCCTAAATGTGGGCATCCCCAAGGCTCTTCTCTTTTTAAACTCTCTCCCTTGGTGATCTCAACAATTCCCATGGGTTTAATTATCAATCTGTGTAGATAACACCCCAAATCTTTATCTACAGACTCAGTCTTTCTACTGTGCTCTTGTCCAGTCTCTTCAACTTGGATTTAGGTCCAGCATCCCCAATCTCTAAACATCCAGCTCAACAAATCCTTCCAACTTCCCATATTTATGTTAATGACCCTATCTCCTCCTGGAAGGTATGGGAGGTATTTATCACTCTTCCCTCTTCTACATCCTATAGCCCACACTTATGACTACCCTCCATCACATTCAATCATCTGTCAAGCCCTAAAGGTGTATTACACCTGTGTCTCTCTCCTTATTCACAAATTCCCCACCCTTGCCATCCTTTGTCACTATATTACCTCCTAATTGATCTTCCTGCTTCTTATCTCTCTCTTCTCCAGTTCTTCCTTCTCACTCAGAGCTGCTCAAATTCTCTTCCTAATTCTCAGCTCCCGCCATGTCACAATCTGCTCAAAAAACTTACATTATCGTCTTAAAGATCTCCACAATCCATCTCCACTTTGCTCTTTCCAGCTTTATTTTGTCCCATAATAATCCCCTTCACCAACCCTACATTCCCGGAAAACTGGATGACAAGTGTTTTTTTCCTATATCTCCTACCCTCTCCTCCATACACTTAACTAGAATGCCCCTCCTACCTTATCTATCTCCATCTACTGTAACTTCTCTTCCTTCCTGGCTCATCTCAGATGCTCCCTCCACCATGAAGGGGTGATTTCTTGATTAACCTGGAAAGTGACCTCTCCCTTCTCAGGTTTTCCCAGAGAACTTTGGATCTTTCCTTTGCCCCTTCCATGCTCTACTTTGCTTGGATCACACTTACCTGTATTCATGTCTTGAGTCCTTCCCTCTCTCTCCTTTCCCCTTCCCATCAGAGACAGTGAGCTACTTCAGGGCAAGACTTCTGTCATTTTAAATTTCTGTATCCCCAGTGCCCAGCACAAGCTCTAGCCCATAGTAGGTTCTTAATAAAGCCAAATTGTAGGTTATTTATACCAAAGATAATTGTGTTATTTGTCAAATGAAATAGAAACATCCATTCAAAAGGATTCATGTAGACTGCATATTTGACTTCATTCTAAAATATATTATCTATGCTTTATTTTATTTTTGTTTATTTTGTTAAATATTTCCTAATTGAGTTTTTTTTTTAACTCAATTGTGTTGCTGGCCACCCTGGGCCTTTAGGTCAGTCTCTGATTTATACAATCTGATAAATGGCATAGATAGGGCCCCAGACTTGGAGTCAGTTAAGCTAGAATTCAAAATCTGACTCAGCCACTTTCTAGCTTTGCACTCTGGAACAAGTTCCCTGACTTCTAAGCCTCATTTTCTTCATCCACAAATTGAGAATGATAATAGGACCTATCTTAGAGGTTTATTGTGAGGATCAAGTGGAATAAAATTTTATAAAACATAAAGCTTTTGATAAATATTGGTTATTATTATTATTAAGTGGTGGAGGGAGGAGGGAAGACAGGCTTATTTAATAAAAGAAGGAATCTGAGAATCACAGATTGACAGCTGCAAAGGGCTTCGAACATCAGGAATCCAAGTCCTTCACTTTATAGATTTGGAAATGAGACCTTGGAAGTTTAAGTGGTTTTCCCTTACAGAGATCAGGCAGCCAAGCCGAGCCTGGGGTCTTGATTTACTGATTCCCCAAGCCAGAAAGGGAGCTCTTCCCTAGGCTCATACACCTGAAGAAAAGCACAATCTGAAGCTAAAGATGCTAGAATTTCAGCCACTGTGCTAAGGCCCAAGAGACTTCAAGGGCTACCCCGACTTAACTGGGCCTCCTCTCTGTAGCAACAGCCTTGGGCCACAGCCACATCCCCCTCTTCAAAGTCTGAATTACTCAGCACTTAGGCATGGGGCCAGGCTCTGGAGAGGCTGAAACTCCTTTGCTTTAAGAATGAGGACCCTGAGGTTCCCCACAGATCTGGAGAAGGGGCACTGAGGGCTTATTAGCTACTGCTTTGTCTCCTCGGGATCTGTTCTAGTCCAGAATTTCATCCTTGAGAGCTTTCCCATGTCTCTTGAGCAGGGGTGTGTTGGTCAATGGATACGACAAGCAAACAATTAGGTGTAAAAATCCGTATACAGGATAAAAATCGGAAATAATTAACAGGGGACTTAGGAACAACTTCCAGGAGAAGATGAGACTTTCCTTGGGACTTAAAAGAAGTCAGGAGATCTCTAGATGAGTGAAGAAGGGAACAGAGCCGCCCAGACAACTAGAGAGGGATCTTTCCTTTGCCCCTTCCACTAGAGGGGACAACTAGAGAGAATGACTGGAGTAGAAAGATGGAGGCTCTTATTCCTGGGACAGCCAGAAGGCCAGTCTCTCCGGATCAAAAAGGACATTTTGAGGAGTAAGGTATAAAAAGGCTGCAAAGGTAGGGCACTGGGTCAGGTATTGGGACTATAAAAGCCAGACCCCCAAATAGAGGGGTCTGCCCTCGGCAATCTTACATTCATCACTCCCATCTTCTTCTGCTTGGATTTTGTTTCCCATACTCTTCCTCTAATTCCTCCTGTGGAGTTAGTCAGGGAGAACAAAGGCTCCCAGAGGCTCGTGGGTCCTCGAAGGGGAGAACTTAAGTCTGGCTGAGGGAGATGTTCCTCGGAAAGCAAACACCTGTCTGGGTCATCTTAGCTAAGTCCCCTCTCCTCCATGGACCTCAGCTTCTTCCTGTGATTGATGAGGACCCTGCCTTCTCAGGGCTCTTCCCAAATTTACCATTTCGAATCTTTCAGGGGTACTAGGGGCTGGAAGTGGGGAAGGACACTTTGCTTCTGGTGACCCAGTAATCCCAGTTCTGGGGTCACTTCTGAATTCAAAATGGCAGCCTGTGGGCTTGCCCAACTCAGAGTCAGATTTGGCCTTTGGGAAGACCCACAAGGGAAGCTGGGTAAGGATATAGCTATCAAGCCGGTTACAATATGACTAATTATTACCAAAACCCAGTTAATGATCTCCCTCTGAGTCTGGAGACTTGGAAGGTCAGAGACCAGACTACCTGGAGATCATTTGGTCCTAACACAGGAAAACACAAGAAGTTAGTCAGGGGCAAAACTGGGATTAGAATTCTAGACTTTGGACTCCCACGGGAAGTATCTCGACCTGGAGGAGTGACCATGTGCTTGGGTGCTCTCTCTATGTCTGTGTGTGTATGTCTGTCCTTGTCTGTCTCTCTGTCTTTCTCTTTCTCTATCCCCCTTTCTCTGTGTCTTTCTGTTTTTATCTGTCTCTTTGTGTGTCTTTCTTCCTGTGTGTCTGTCTCTCTATCTCTCTTCCTTTCTCTGTCCCCCTCTCTCTGTGTCTCTATCTTTGTCTCTCTGTCTGTCTTGCTTTCTCTGTTTCTCTGTGGGTCTGTCTGTCTGTCTGTCTCTGTCTGTCTTCCTTTCTCTATCTCCCTCTCTCTGTGTGTCTCTCTATCATTGTCTATATCTCTC
>JAJPUD010033225.1:0-11473 GCA_023553655.1 Myrmecobius fasciatus
TACTAAATGAAAAAAGAGAACTCCACAGCATTTACCAACAAAATAGTTCATCTATCTCTAAAAAGACATTATTATCTCTATAAAAAGTAAAGTACAAGTAATACTTAGAGAGAATCAGGATCTGGGGCTCAAGAAATAGTCAGATAAAATTGAGTTTTATGCTGATAGTGACAATCCAAGCACTTCTGTGATGGCCTCAAGGCTATTTGTGGGCCAAAGGCCTATGATACATCTCTACTACACAGTGTTAATAAAACTAAACTGATCAGTGATAACTCAGGTTGAAGCCAATTCTTGTCTAGTCAAAATTACCACAAGTAAGAGGTTTTGAATGCCACTGAGGTTTTCTCTTGTGGCAAAGCATCTGGTGCAGATTGTCTTCCACGAAAGGTTTGCAGGACAGGGTATTCACTGCTCAAATAAAAATTTGACTGAAATCTTCTCAGTTATATGGCAAAAGTAGTAGGTTATCCCCTCAAGAGTAGTAGAATGCCTCCACTATCCATCTCTATAAAGGAAAGGGAAATAGGTTATCCCATGACAATCACAGAAGGGTCTTTCTCTTAACCACTGCCAGCAAGATTCTTGCTAGAATCTTGCCAGTTGATTCTTCACCTGGAAGATGGTCATCTAACTGAGAGCCAGTGTGACTTAAAGAAATGAGCAAAGAGGGGGCAGCTAGTTGGTGTAGTGGATAGAGCACCAGCCCTGCAGTCAGGAGAACTTGATTTCACATCTGCCCTCAGTCATTTAACACTTCCTGGCTGTGTGACCTTGGGCAAAGCACTTAACCCCAATTACTTGAGCAAAAAAAAAGAAAAGAAAAGAAAAGAAATGAAAAAAAAGAAGTGGTTAGCATGTTGTCTGCTGTCTGACAACTCCAGAAGAAATTCTAGGATGTCTGTACAATTTTATTGATTTGAACAAAGTCTATGACATTGTTGGTCATGAGAGCTTGTGCAAAAATCATGGCAAAATTTGGGTGCTCACAGAAGTTCATCAGGATTATATCTCAATTTCATGATAGTATTCTGGATGATGGATAACAATCTTAAACTTTCCTAGACATCATTAAAGTGATGCTTTTTAGCATGCCATTTTCAGTGATGTTGTCACACACTTTCCAAAAGATGATAATGCATGAAAGTCAGCTACCTCAATGAAGGTAAATTATTTAACTTGGAAAAAGCTAAAATCCAAAACTAAAGTGAAGGAAGAATTGGTGCATGATTTTTTTGTTCATAAATGATTATATACTCAATGTTCAAATGCAACACAGTATGGATCAATTCTCTGTCAGGTTAATTTTGTCATGACTATTAATGCCAAAAAAGCAGAAGTTTTCAACCAGTCAGCCCTATGGCATCCATACATGGACCCACTGGTTACCACAAATGGAAAAATTGTGAATGCTGTGGATAAGGTTACTTATCTTGGTAGTATACTTTCCAGGGATATATAAATTGATAATGAGTTTGAAGTATGCATTACTTGAGCAAGCTCAGTCTTTGGGAAACTGAAAGAATGAAAAAAGGAAAAGTCTACCTACCAAACTACAATTGTATAGAACCATTGCACTGATGTTATTTGTGCACGTCTGTGAAACCTGGACAGTTTACAAGTTCCATGCCAGAAAATTGAACTTCTTTCATTAAAGAAAGAATAGTTACTGAACTAAATCTGGAACAAAAAACAAATCTAACAAATATAGATTAGGATAATCTGAGATAGAAAGACAAGCCCACAAGGACTGCTATAACATGCAGAGAGGCCAAGGTAGATTGGCCAGCAACATGTAATGAAATATGTTTGTGTCACAGGAAACACAGTACATACAAATGTTAAAGATGTTTCAGCTGGGTTAAAGATGTTTCAGCTGGGGGTGGAGCCAAGATGGTGGAGAACAGACATGATTTTCTGTGATCTCCTCTGATCTTCTATCAAACCAACAGTAGGTAAAGTCTCTAAACTGGTTTTGGAGGGATAGAACTCACAAATATCTGGAGTGCAACACATTCCCTGAAAAAGATACCTTAAAAGAACTTCAGAACAGGTCTGTTTCAAATGGGCAGGGTAACAGTCTGCCAACCCCAGAACAAAGCATAGTGAGCCCAAGTCAAGGAGCTGGGGTAGGAAGTCGGAGTGCTGTAACTTCCATGCACTGGGGAATCTCTGTGAGGTTCTTAGGCTACTCTGTCCTTGTTGTAAGCAGGCGGTTAGCAGATTTGCTGTAAAACTCCCAAAAGTGAATAGAAAAGACAAATTGAAACATTTTGAGCCCTGGAAGAACTCAGCACCTGGCAACTCTTACCCAGCACTGGAAACCAGTCAGAAACACCAGGCCCATGGTAAATTAAGGCAGCTGGCACTCCTTTGCCTCAAGAGCAGATCTCAACCCTTCAAAAAGAAGCACAAAAAAGCAAAAAGAACTCTGACTATGGATAAGTTTTATGGAGAGAGAGAACAGACCTCAAAACTTGAGGTAGCTAAAAGCCAATCAATTCCAGATGAAATCTCAAAAGAGATATGAGCTGGTCCCCATATCACAAGGCTTTCTTGGAAGATTTCAAAAAGAATCATAAAAAAGAGTTAGAAGTATAAAGGAGGAAGGAAATGAGATCTTTGCAAAAGGGAATGGAAAAGGAAAAGAGAAATTATCTTAATAAAACTCCTTTAAAATTGATTTGATGAAATGGGTAAAGCATACAATTCCTTGCAATGTAGATTTGATGAAATGGAAAAAGCATATAACTTCTTAAATATAGATATGAAAAGGATATCAACTCATTGAAAAACAGAATTTATGACATGGAAAAAATGCAATGGACAAAAACAATTCAATGGCCAAATAAAAAGGAGCTAAAAAAAGGTAACTGAAGAAACTAATATACTAAAAATTAGCAGGTGAGTGACTCAATAAGATTTCAAGAATCAGTCAAATGAAACCAAAAAAATGAAAAAATTGGAAGAAAATATGAAATACTTCCAAGAAAAAATGGACCTGAAAAAGAGACTTAGGAGAGAAAATCTAAGGATTATCAGACTTTGTGAAAGCCATGATGAAAAAAAGAATCTAGACATTATCTTACAGGAAATCATAAAAGAAAACTGCCCAGCTGTCCTAGAATCAGAAGGCAAAAAAACCATTGAAAGAATTCACCAATCACCTCCTGAAAGAGACGCCAAAATGAAAACTCCAAGATATATCGTGGCGAAATTTAAGAACTCTTGGGCCAAGGGAAAAATATTACAAGCAGCCAGAAAGAAACAATTTAAATACCCAGGAGCCATAATCAGGATTATCCAGGACCTAGCAGCTTCTACCTTAAAGGATCAAAGGGTCTGGAATCTGATATTCTGAAAGGCAATGGAACTTAGATTACAGCCAAGAATAAGCTATCCATCTAAAAGGAGGATTATCTTTCAGGGGGAAAAGATGGGCATTCAATGATACAGATGAATTTCATCTATTTCTGATGAAAAAACCAGAGCTGAACAAAAAATTTGGTTTCCAAATACAGAACTCAAGAGAAGCATAAAAAGGTAAAAAGGAAAGAACTCTTGAGAACTATATTTCTGTTATGAGCATACATAGAGATATGGCTATGATATGAATATGAAATATTCATGATATAAAAATAATATGAATAATATGAAAGGATAATATGAAAAATAAACTAGAGGTGTAAAGGGGATTGCAGTGGAAAAAGAGGAAAAAGAAGGTAAAATAACAAAAATAGCATCTCACAAAGAGGCCAAGAAAATCTATTATAATTGAGGGAAAGAAGAGGGTGAGAGAGAACATTGTGTGAATCTTAGTCTCATTGGATTTGGCTCAAAGAGAGAATATCAGACATGTCTGGTCTCACAGAGAAACTTGTCTCACCTTATAGGGAAGTGGAAGAGGAAAGGGGAAAACGAATAGAAGGGAAAACAGAACTAGTAGGAGAAAGGTGTAAAAAATGGGGAGGGACTCTCATGGGGGAGGGCTATTTGTGGGAGGTGGTGATAAGAAGCAAAATATTGGAGATAAGGGAAGGGAGAGAGGAAAGAGAAAAACATACAGGGTAAATAAAATGGCATGAAATACAGAAGAGCTTTTTTAACTGTGAATGTGAATGGGATGAACTTTCCCATAAAACAGAAGTGGATAGCAGACTGGATTACAGCCAGAATCCTGCAATATGTTATGTACAACAAACATATTTAAAGCAAAGTGATACATTCAGAGAAAAGATAAAGGGCTTGAGCAGAATTTATTATACTTCAGGTGAAGTAAAAGAAGCAAGGGTAGCAATCCTGATCTTAGATAAAACAAAAGCAAAAATCAATCTAATTAAAAGAGATAAGGAAGGAAACTATATCTTGCTAAAGGATATCATAGATAATGAAGCAATATCAGTTCTAAAGATACATAGACCAAGTGGCATAGCATGGAAATTCCTAAAGGAGAAGTTAAGAGAGCTGCAAGAAGAAATAGACAACAAAACTATAATAGTGGGAGAGCTCAACCTTGCTCTCTCAGAACTAGATAAATCAAACCACAAAACAAATAAGAAAGAAGTTAAAGAGTTAAATAGAATACTAGAAAAGTTAGGTATGATAGATCTTTGGAGAACATTGAATGGAGACAGAAAGGAGTAGACTTTCTTCTCGGCAGTTCACGTAACCGATACAAAACGTCACCATATCTTTGGACATAAAGATCTCAAAATCAAATGTAGAAAGGCAGAAATAATAAATGCACTTTTTTCAGATCTTGATGCAATAAAAATTACATTCAATGAAAGGCCAGGAAAAAATAGACCAAAAAATTTGGAAACTAAATATGCATAGTTGTTGAATATTTTTTCTTTCTTTTACTTCTTGGGGTGTTTGTGGAAGAAAAAGGAAAAAAAAGTGATGTCAAAATTAAGAAATATTATTAGATACTCTGTTTTATGATTCTCTAATCTGGGGACTACCCCAAAAACCAAGACACCTGATTTCCTAATCTCAGAACCTTCCTTCACTTCCTCTGTCTTAGGAATGTCAATATTCTTACCTTGTTAGAAAAAGATCCTTGGTCAAAGAGATGGAATATTCTTGAGGAAGGAAGCTTGAGACAGTTCCCTGAGTGGGTCCTAAAGTATGACTTTGTTTTGGTTTGTACATGCTCAAGTAACAAGACATATTTCTGTTGGGGTGAAGTGTGGAGTGAATGATTTACATTTTTATATTCTCCAATATTAATTCATGAGTCTATTACTTTGCTCCTCCAATATCCATCTGGAATTTATCTTGGTATATAGTATGAGATGTTGGTACACATTTTAATTTCTATCTCACTACTTTCCATTTTCCCCCTTATGTTGGTTTTTAATCAAATTGGGAGACCTTAAACTAGTAATAGATGTCTTTGGGTTTAGTCAATCAGTCAATAAATATTTTTAAGTACTTATTCCACTTCAGGAGCAGTTCCTGCAATGGATAGAACACTAGATCTGAAGTCAGGAAGTCCAAGCTGGGCTCAGACACTTACCAGTTGTGTGATGCCAGGCAACTGTTCATTTTTTTTAACATTCTGTCTTCTTGAAATGACATCAAAAATGAGTAAAAAGGGGTGTTCATATCCAAAATAAGTAATGGAATAGTAAGAGGGCATGTATCTGGTCTTAAATTCAAGTTGTCTGGCCCAGAAAACCATATCCTTTGGACCTGAAAGATCTGTTAGAATTGTTCAATGGCTTTCAAAGAATTTTAAAAATATAATGGAAAATGGAAAAGACCACCTATCTCAATTTTCACTAAAAGGAAGAGAACTCAGTGTACGTGTCATTGCAAGTGAGCTTCAGTTTATTTGTGAGGAATTCCTAAGTGATCAATGAAGAGATAGTTGGAAAAATCTTGAAAGGAATTGATAATAAAGAAATAGCATGAGTTCATCAAGAGCAAGTCATAGCAAATCATTGCTTTTTTTTGGACAAGCTTGTTAAATTAGTAAGACTATAGAGTGTTGTGTTTACAATTTACCTAGATTTTACCAAAGCTGTTAATTAAGTACCTCATGCCATTGTAGTGAATAAGAGGGAGACAAACAAATTTGTTAGCAGTATAATGAAAGGGATTAATAACTGGTGAGATGCCTGGACTCAAAGAGTAATGGTTGATAGCTGAATGCCAAAGTGACAAAGGGTGTCCAGTGAAGTACCTTAGAAATCTCTACCCTTAGCATTTGATTTTGATAAAGATTTATTTAATTAGCCACAGTCAAACACTCTTTACATGGACCCCAACATTGTGATGTCCTTTTTGTCTTCTTTAATGTTGAAGAAAACAATTGCAAATTCCCCAAAGCTTCTATTCTAGGAAATCTAGAGGGAAAGTATTGTCTTCAGTCTTGAATGAAACTATCACTTGAACATGTATCCAGCCAAACAAGGATTTATGCTAAGATAAAAAAAAAATCTCCCTCTCATCAAATTTGCAGATATCACCACTATGAAAGGAATTTCTAACACAGTAAATGAAAAACAGTCAGAATCCAAAAGGATATTCACAATCTAGAGCAGGGTGATGTCTTTATGTTCCTCTGTTGCTAGTCCTAATCCCTTTGGGATATCACTGCTATTTACTGTTCCCCATTTGGATTGTATCACCAATGTGTCTGTACTGCTCCTTTCCAGGTATCATGTCTTTGCTCCAATTGGTTTTAAGTATTCAGATATCTTAAGGACTATTTACCCACTGGGAAAATGCTAGTTATTAATTCTATAATTGGAACTTTAAATCACCTCCAATACCTCTTGGGCAGTTCTGTAGCTAATAAAACTCCTTCCTGGTGGTAGAAAATGATATTATGGAGGGTGGAGTTGGCAGGCCAGGACTTGATCCTTTAGGCTGCCTTCTCTTTGCTAGATATAATCAGAGTTAAATCATTCCCAGTTCTTTCAGATCTCATCTCTTGGAAGATAAGTTAGCAAAGTCATTCTTCATCTTTTTGTATAATGGCCCCTCCTGTGGAATCTTGGTGACCTTTATGGATCCCTTTTCAAAATAATATCTTTACAATCATACAACAAAATACAAGGGTTACAAAGGAAACCAATTATTATGAAATGATTATAAAATATTACCAAAAAAACACAACTTCACAATCCCTTAAATATATTCATTAACTCTTTGGAGGAATCTGTGAACTTTAGTTAATTAGCACTCTTGGTTGAGGAGTACACATTTTCTCCATTTATTTTCCTATTATTGTCTCTATTTCAGATAAAATTATTCTATCTCAGATGAAAATTAATAATACATGTAAATCCATTATTCAAAGCCCATTTGCATAGAACGTTCCTAACTGATGAAGACTGAGTTTTGAATTCTCTATGTCAGCATGAAGGGAAGAGTTACAGAGAACTTGGAAGAAGAGAGATCTGGTTTTTCTGACTTCCAACTTCAAGAAGACTTAAGATTCCAGGTTTTCTATAGGAGAGAAAGACTTTGGGAAGAAATTAAGTCAATATCCATGATGATTTGCAAGGAACAACATGGGAATTGTGGGAGATGAAAATACCTGGATAGGATTTCCACAACTAAAGTCAACTAGTAGACTAGAATCAAATAGCTGCAGCTGAGACAGAACAAAAGGATTGAAAAAAGCAGAAAATTAAACCAGAGGGAATCTTCTGACTGTCTGGGTATAACTGTGTCTCTGAACTCAAAAGAAGAGAGAAGAAAGGCTAAGTTTCTGGCTGACACTGTTCTCATCAAGGAAAAGGGTACCCAGGACATATAAATCACCAGAGAACAGTCAAGAAGCTGAAGAAAATAGCCCAGTGTGTGGCTCTCTTCAACAATGAGATGATGCAGACCAGTTCCAAAGGTCTTGTGATAGAGAGAGCCATCTATACCCAGAAAGGGGACTGTGGGAAGTGAGTATGATTCTCAATATAGAATTTTCACTCTTTGTTGTTGTTTGCTTGCATTTTATTTTTTCTCAGTTTTTTCCAGTTTGATTTGATTTTTCTTGTGCAGCAAGATAATTGTATAACTATGTATGCATATATTGCATTTAACATATTTCCACCATGTTTAACATACATTTTACTACTTGCCATCGAGGGGAGAGTTTGGGGGAAGAAGAGAGAAAATAGGAACACAAAATATTGCAAGGATTAATGTTGAAGAATTATCCATACACCTGTTTTGAAAAACAAAAATGTTTAAGAAAGAAAAAAGGGAGAAATAAAAGAAAGTAGCTCAGGGAAGATGTCAAACCCAAGGGTCTTGCATCTTGCAGCATAAGGACATCATGAGACCATCTTATGGCCTTAGAAATTAGATAGCATAGGAAATGGGGAAGGATAAGCATAAGCTAGATAGGAATAAAAATTTGAGAAAAAAAACAAGAGGAAGATTTTTTTTATCTTAGCACAAACCCTTGTTTGGCTAGTTGTACATTCAAGTGATGGTTTCATTCAAGACTGAAGAGAATACTTTCCCCCCCACATTTCCTAGGATAGAATTTAGGGAATTAGTAATTTTTTCCTTCAAAATTAAAGAAGATCAAAAGGACATCACAATGTTGGTGTCCATATAAAGATTGTCTGACTGTAGCTGATCAATTCAATATGAACTCATCTACTACAGATCAGGTACAAAAATTTGCATGACCATTTATTTGGGATGGAGATGTCTCTAAATCTGCATATTTCACCTTTTTCTTGAAATATTGAAATTCTGCTTTGCGCATAGAGCAAAGGACATTTTTTAGTATAGGCACACCATGGTGGATGGTCCTGTGGCAGTCTCTCCCATGTCTATACATATCAAAGCTCTTCAAAGAAAGCTTGAAATTGTCTTTATATTACTTCTTCTAGCCATAGGAGCACCTGCCTTGTGTCTGTGTCTGTGAAATAGTCTTTAGACAAGTGTACCTTTGACTTTCAAACTCTGTGGCCAGTCCATCAGAGTGGCACTCTTTGCAGCAGAATTTGAATGCCTAGCAGTTCAGCTCCATAAAGGTCTTTACTTTCTGATACCTCATCTTTTTTTTAATTAAAGCTCTTTATTTGCAAAACATATGCATGGATAATTTTTCAACATTAACCCTTGCAAAGCGTTCTGTTACAAATTTTTCCCTCCTTCCCCCAACTCCTTCCCTTACATGGAAGAAAGTCTAATACATGTTAATTATGTTTAAATACTTGACAAATCAAATATGTGTATACATATTTATACACTTATCTTGCTGTACAAGAAAAATTGGATGTATAAGAAAAAAATCTGAGAAGGAAAACATATGCAAGCAAACATCAATAGAAAATGCTATGTTGTGGTCTACCCTTACATCCCATAGGCCTCTACCTGGGTGTATATGAATTTCTTCATCACTGAACAGCTGAAAGTGGTTTGAATCATCTTATTGTTGAAGAGAGTCATGTCCATAAGAATTGACCATCCTGTAGTCTTGTTGCCATGTATATTGATATCCTGGTTCTGCTCATTTCACTTAGCATCAGTTCATGCAAGTCTCTCCAGGCCTCTCTGGAATCATCCTGCTGGTCATTTTTTATACAACAATAATATTCCATGACATTCATATACCATAGTTTATTCAACCATTCTCCAATTGATGGGCATACTCTCAGTTTCCAGGTTCTAGCTACTACAAAAAGGGATGGTATAAACATTTTTGCACATGTGGGTCCCTTTCCCTCCTTTAAGATCTCTTTGGGATACAGGCCCAATAGAAACACTGTTGGGTCAAAGGGCATGCACAGTTTGATAACTTTTTGAGTATAGTTTCAAATTGCTTTCCAGAATGGTTGAATTCATTCACAGTTCCACCAACAATGTATCAGTGTCTCAGTTTTCCCACATCTCCTGCAACATTCATCATTATCTCTTCCTCTCATCTTAGCCAATATGACAGGTGTGTAGTGGCTGATACCTCATCTTGCAAGATGGTTTTCTGAATCTTTCTGAGACAACTGAAATGAAAGAAATTCTATTTTCTGGCATGGAACTGGTAAACTGTCCAGATTTCACAGACATGCACAAATCATATCAGCATAATAGTTCTGTACACTTATAGTTTGGTAGGCAGACTTTCCCTTTTCTCTTCCACACATTCTTTCAGTTTCCCAAACATTAACCTTGCTCTGGCAATGTATGCATCAAACTCATTATCAATGTATATAACCCTGGAAAGTATACTGCCAAGATAAGTAAGCTTATCCACAGCATTAACAATTTCTCCATTCGCTATAACCAAAGTCATGGAAGTCATGGTGCTGGCTGGTGGAAAACTTGTTTTCTTGGTATTAATAGTCAAGACAAAATTAAAATGTGGCAGAAAAGTGATCCAATCTCTGTTGCATCTAAACACTGAGTACATAATCATATATGACCAAAAAGTCATGCATCAATTCTTCCTTCACTTTAGTTTTGGCATTTAGCCTTTCCAAGTTAAATAATTTACCTTCATTGAGGCAGGTAACTTTCATGCATTATCATTTTTGTTGAAAGTGTGTGACAACATCACTGAAAATCCCATGCTAAAAAGTGTCACACTTTTGATGCCTAGGAAAATGCAAGTGTTGTCTATCATCCAGAATCTGTGGGAGTATACTGTCATGAAACTGGCATAAAAAACTGAAGAACTTCTGTGGCATCCAAATTTTGTCATGATTTTTCACAAGCACTCATAATCGACAGTATTATAGACCTTGCTCAGATAAATAAATGTACACAGACCTCTGCTCCATTTCTGGCATTTTTTCTGGAGTTGTCACACAGCAAACAACATGTAAAGCATTTATTTGGTCATTTCTTAAGTCTCACTGGCACTCAGATAGATGACCATCTTCTAGGTGAAAAATCATTAGGAAAGTACCGATGAGAATCTTGTTGGTAATGATTAAGAGACAGACCCTTCTGTGATTGTCATGGGATTACCTATTTCCCTTTCCTTTATAGAGATGGACAATGGAGGCATTTACAACTCTTGGGGGGAATAAGCTCCTCTTGCCATATAACGGGTAAGATTTCAGTCAGATTTTTATATGAGCAGTGGGGTCCCTAACCTACAAATCTTTTCATGTAATGTAAATCTTTCATGTGGTACTTTGCCACATGAGAAAAGTTCAGTGGCATTCAAACTTATTTGGTTGGAATTTTGGCTATAAAAGGATTGACTTCAACTTGGGATATATGGCCCTTATCATTGATCAATTTAGCTTTATTTACACTGTGTTGTTGAGATGTATTCTAGGCCTTTAGCCCACAGATAGCCTTGAGGCCATCATAGAATTGTTTGGATTGTCACTATCAGCATAAAACGCAATTTTATCTGACTTTCTTGAGTCCCAGTTCCTGCTTCTTTCTAAGTTTTACTTGCACTTTACTTTTTATGAAGATAATAGTGTCTTTTTAGAGACAGATGGACTATTTTGTTGGTAAATGCTGTGGAGTTCTCTTTTTTCATTTAGTA
>JAJPUD010033226.1:0-11473 GCA_023553655.1 Myrmecobius fasciatus
TTAATTTGCATTTCTCTGATCAATAGTGACTTGGAGCACCTTTTCATGTGACCAGAAATAGTTTCAATTTCTTCGTCTGAAAAGTGTCTGTTCATATCTTTTGACCATTTATCCATTGGAGAATGGCTTGAATTCTTATAGGAGACAATTCTATATATATTGTAGAAATGAGGCCTTTATCAGAACCTTTGGATGTAAAAATATTTTCCCAGTTTACTGCTACCCTTCTAATCTTGTCTGCATTCATTTTGTTTGTACAAAAACTTTTTAACTTGATATAGTCAAACTTATCTATTTTGTGATTAATGATGACCTCTAGTTCTTCTTTGGTCACAAATTCCTTCCCTCTCCACAGGTCTGAGAGGTAAACCATCCTACATTGTTCTAATTTGTTTATAATATCATTCTTTATGCCTAGATCATGAATCCATTTTGACCTTATCTTGGTATATGGTGTTAGGTGTGGGTCAATGCCTAATGTCTTCCATACTAGTTTCCAATTATCCCAGCAGTTTTTGTCAAATAGTGAGTTTTTATCCCAAAAACTGGAGTCTTTGGGTTTATCAAACACTAGATTACTATTGTCATTGAGTATTTTGTCCTGTGAACCTAACCTATTCCACTGATCCACTACTCTATTTCTTATACAGTACCAAATGGTTTTGGTGACCACTGCTTTATAATATAGTTTTAGATCTGGTACAGCTAGGCCTCATTTGCATTTTTTTTCATTAATTCCCTTGAAATTCTTGACCTTTTCTTTCTTCCAGATGAATTTTGTTGTTATTTTTTCTAGGTCAGTTAAATAATCTCTTGGGAGTTTGATTGGTATAGCACTAAATAGATAAATTACTTTAGGTAGTATTGCCATCTTTATTATATTTGCTCGGCCTACCCATGAGCATTTAATGTTTTTCCATTGACTAGGTCTGATTTTATTTGTGTGGAAAGTGTTTTGTAGTTTAGTTCATATAGTTCCTGACTTTCACTTGGCAGATAAATTCCCAAATATTTTATACTATCAACAGTTATTTTGAATGGAATTTCTTTTTGTATCTCTTGCTGTTGAACTTTATTGGTCATATATAAAAATGCTTTTGATTTATGTGGATTTATTTTGTATCCTGCAACTTTGCCAAGGTTGTGAATTGTTTCTAGTAGTTTTTTAGTTGAGTCTTTAGGATTCTGTAATTATACCATGATGTCATCTGCAAAGAGTGCTAATTTGGTTTCCTCATTACCTACTCTAATTCCTTTAATCTCTTTTTCTTCTCTTACTGACAAAGCTAACATTTCTAAGACAATATTAAATAATAATGGTGACAGTGGGGAGCCTTGTTTTACTCCTGATCTTGTTGGGAATGGTTTTAGTTTGTCTCCATTACATATGATGCTTGCTGATGGTTTTAAATAGATGCTACTGATCATTTTAAAGAAAAGCCCATTTATTCCTATACTCTGTAGTATTTTTAATAGGAAAGGGTGTTGGATTTTATCAAATACTTTTTCTGCATCTATTGAGATAATCATATGGTTTTTGTTAGTTTGGTTATTAATATAATTAATTATGCTGATAGTTTTCCTAATATTGAAACAGCCCTGCATCCCTGGTATAAATCCTACTTGGTCATAGTGTACTATCCTGGGGATGACTTTCTGTAATCTCATTGCTAATATCTTATTTAAAATTTTTGCATCAATATTCATTAAGGGAATTGGACTATAGTCTTCTTTGTCTGTTTTCATCCTACTTGGTTTAGCTATCAGCACCATATCTGTCTCATAGAAGGAATTTGTCAATATACCTTCTGTCCGTATTTTCTCAAATAATTTGTATAGTATTGGAATTAATTGTTCTTTGAATGTTTGGTAGAATTCACATGTAAATCCATCTGGCCCTGGAGATTTTTTCTTAGGGAGTTTGTTAATAGCTTGTTCTATTTCTTTTTCTAATATGGGGTTATTTAAATAATTTATATCCTCTTCTGTTAACCTGGATAATCTATATTTTTGTAAATATTCCTCCATTTCATTTAGATTATCAAACTTACTGGCATAAAGTTGGGCAAAGTAACTCCTAATTATTGCTCTAATTTCCTCTTCGTTGGAGGAAAGTTCTCCCTTATCATTCTTGAGACTAACAATTTGATTTTCCTCTTTCCTTTTTCTTATCAAATTAACTAAAGGCTTATCTATTTTGTTGGTTTTTTCGTGGAACTAACTCTAAGTTTTATTTATTAATTCAACAGTTTTCTTATTTTCAATTTTATTAATTTCTCCTTTTATTTTTAGAATTTCCAATTTGGTATTTAATTGAGCATTTTTAATTTGTTCTTTTTCTAGTTTTTTTTTTTTTAATAATAAGCCCATTTCGTTGATCTTTGCTTTCTCTATTTTATGCAAGTTAGCATCTAGAGATATAAAATTGCCCCTTACAACCGCTTTGGCTGTATCCCACAAATTTTGTTATGTTGTTTCATTGTTGTCATTCTCCTGGATGAAATTATTGATTGTGTCTCTGATTTACTCTTTTACCCATTCATTATTCAGGATTAGATTATTTAATTTTCAATTAACTTTTGGCTTATTTTCTCCTGGCCTTATATTGCACGTAATTTTTATTGCATCATGATCTGAAAAAGATGCATTTACTATTTCTGCCTTTCTGCATTTGATTTTGAAGTTTTTATGCCATAAAACATGGTCAGTTTTTGTATAAATTCCATGGACTACTGAGAAAAAAGTAAACTCCCTACTGTCTCCATTCAATTTTCTCCATAGATCTATCATACCTAACTTTTCTAACAATTGGTTTATCTCCCTAGTTTCTTTCTTGTTTATTTTGTGGTTTGATTTATCTAGTTTTGAGAGAGCAAGGTTGAGATACCCCACTAGTATCATTTGGCTATCTGTTTCTTCTTGCATCTTTCTTAATTTCTCCCCTAGGAATTTGGATGCTATTGCACTTGGTGCATATATATTTAGTATGGATATTGCTACATTATCTATGGTACCCTTTAATAAAATATGGTTTCCTTCCCTATCTCTTTTGATTAGATCTATCTTTGCTTTTATTTGATCTGAGATAAGGATTGCTACCCCTGCTTTTTTGTGTTCACCTGAAGCATAATAGGTTCTGCTCCAGCCTTTTTCCTTCATCCTATATGTGTCACTATGTTTTAGATGTGTTTCTTGTAGACAACATATTGTGGGATTCTGGTTTTTAATCCAGTCTGCTATCTGCTTTTGCTGTATGGGAGAGTTCATCCCATTCATATTTATAGTTAGAATTACTAATTCTTTATTTCCTACCATCTTATTTACCCAAGTTATGTTTTTCCCTTTCCTTTCTCCTTTCTCCCTTCCCCCTCCTCAGTACTTTGCTTTTGATGACCCCCTCCCCCAAACAATACTCCACCCTTTAGGTCCCCTCCCCCTGTTTTTACTCCTTTCCCCTGATTCTTCCATTTTCCCTTCTATTAGTTTATCCCTTTCTTTTCCTCCTTTCCCTCCCACTTCCCTCTAGCAACAAAGTTTCTATGTGAAATCAAGTGTCTGATATACACTTTTAGAGCCCAACCTGATGAGAGTAAGATTTACACAACACTCATCTCCCTCCCCTCTTTCTCTCAATTATATTAGGTTTTCTTTGCCTCTTCAAGAGATTTTATCTTGTTTTTACCTCCTTTTATTTTTAGACATTATTTTACCACTTTTTCCCTCTTTTCCCCAGTATGACAACCTTTCCCCCTCTAGTTCTCTTTTTCATATTATCAAAGTAATATTTAGGTAATTATACCCCCAAACTTTAAGTATCCCCATAGTAGAAATAAAGTTCTCAAGATTCCTTTCCTTTTTACCTTTTTATGCTTCTCTTGAGTTCTGTCTTTGGATGTCAAATTTTTTGTTCAGATCTAGTCTTTTCATTAGAAATAGGTGAAATTCACCTATATCATTAAATGACCCTCTTCTTCCCTGGGGGATAATACTCATTCTAGCTGGATAGGTTATTCTTGGCTGTAATCCAAGATCTTTGCTTTTCGGAATATCTGGTTCCAGGCCCTTAGATCCTTCAATGTGGAGGCTGACAGATCATGTGTGATTCTATTTATTGATCCTCAGTATTTGAATTGTTTCTTTCTAGCTGCTAGTAGAATCTTTTCCTTGGTGTGATAGTCCTGACATTTAGCCACGATATTCCTTGGGGTTTTAATTTTGGGGTCTCTTTCAGGAGGTGATAGGTGAATTCTTTCAGTGGTGATTTTGCCTTCTGATTCTATAATCTCATGGCAGTTTTCTTTCAGGATTTCCTGGAAGATAGTGTTTAGATTCTTTTTTTTCATCATGGCTTTCAGGAAGTCCAATAATCCTTAGATTGTCTCTCCTAGATCTATTTTCCAAGTCAGTTGTTTTTCCTATGAGATATTTCATATTTTCTTCTAATTTTTCATTTTTTTGTTTTTGTTTGACTGATTCTTGAAGTCTTATTGAGTCATTGGCTTGCATTTGTTCAATTCTCATTATTAAAGTGTTGTTTTCTTCAGTTACCTTTTTAAGCTCCTTTTGTAACTGGCCAATTGAATTATTTTGTTCATTGCACTCTTTTTCCACTTCACTAATTTTATTTTTCAATAAATTGGTGTCTTTTCCATATCTCTTTTGCAGGGCATCATATCCTTCTTGCACTGATTTTAGTTTATTTTCCCATTTATCTTCCAGCTCTCTTTTGAGGTTCTTTTGTTTCTTCATTTTTTTTAGACAGGGTGGATGTTTCTTTAAGGCTTGGAAAAAAACAGTACTTTGCCCTGGGGCAATTTGGCGAATTAACTTAAGGTGCTGGGCAGGTGGGGGCTAGGATTAAGTCCGAATTCCTCCTTAAACAAGGCAAGTCTGCCAGAACACCTGCCCCCAATCAGGGCAGAGTGTCCAGAGTGCTTCAGATAAACTCCAGGTGTCTGGAGTTTGGAGTTTGGAGTTTCTGCCACAGTGAGCTGAGTCCCACCCTCACTTCTGGCCTACACCACTGTTTATGCCTCTGTCTGAGTTAGACAAACCTGATATGAAGTTCTTCAGAGATATCAGCTAGCAGTGTCCAAATATTTCTGGATTCATTGACTTGAAGATCAGTTCAGAGGCTTATTTTATTGTTGATTTGAGAGAAGATTGGAGGAGGATGCAGAGTCACGTTTTCACTCCGCCATCTTGGCTGTGCCCCACCTCTTTTACTTGATTTTCAAAATACTTTTTGAGCTCTTCTATGATCTGAAAACAATTTATATTTTTCTTGCATGCATGTAGGAGCTTTGACTATGTTATTTTTTTTCTAAGCATGCATTTTGACTTTTTTCATCACCATGGTAACTTTCCATGGTCAGATTTTTTTTTCTTTTTGCTCCTTTTTAGTCCATTTCTTAACTTTTAGCTCTATGCTCAAATGGGACTCTGCTTCCAGTTTGGATGGCTTCTGGGTTTGGGGTATCTGTTTTTAGAGATACTTCTAGAACCTTGTATGTTTTCAGTTCTTTCAAGCTGGTATCATCTATGCAGAAGTGTGTTTTTCTTGACCTCTGCCCTTTTCTATGAGCAATCACAAGAATTCTTTTCTGCTCTGAAACTGTGAAGAAGGTCCCCACTCCACTACAGTCACAAGTTCTAGAATGAATGGTATGTTACTCCTTGCCCTGGGATAGACCCTAGAGACTATGACATGGATCTAAGGATGGGCAAAACAATAGAGTCCTGCCTCAATGCTAGCAAAAAGACTCCTATAATCTTCTTATATCCACTTGTCTGACTCCCTTACTATCTGTATACTGAGAGCAGTGAGAGCAACTGCTACTACTACTGATTAAATGGCTCCCAAAGTGTGCTACTGATTTGTTGGAGCTGGGTCTATGTTGGGGTGGACTATGCTTCACTCTCACCCAAGTGCAATAGACTTTTCCTGATGACCTTGTAGGTTGTCTTTATTTGGAAAACTATTTTGCACGATTATTTTGTGGGTTCCATTGCTTTAGGAATTGTTTTATGGCATTATTTAAAGGTATTTGAAGGAATTTGGGAGAGAATTCAGGCAAGTTGCTGCCTTTTCTCTGCCATCTTGACCCTGCCAAAACAATATGAACTTTAAATGATTGAAGGATAGTTAAGCAGATTGTCATATGTGAATGTATCATTAAAGGTATGATAGATGTAGAAAAGTAGGAGAAGAAATATATGAATTACATGCATTGAAGTGAATAGAATGAGAATGTCTCCAACAATATCAGTTGAAAAGAACCCAGATTGAATGCTATAAAATTATGACCATACTTGACCCCAAAGCAGAGATATGACACAGTACATTCCTCCTGTTTGCTCTTTTTTCCCATTTTTCTCATTTTTTCTTTAATATATAGAATGGGCCTCTAATATAGAAAAGGGACATATTGAAAAAACAAGTAATATGTAAACAAGGGTTTATTGTACATTTGTACAGGTATATGTATATGTTTATATAAACACACATATAAATATATAATGTGAGAATATATATTTTAAAAAGTGAATTAAAAGTGCCAGTTTGACAATTGAGGACAAGGGAGAGGATGATAATTAAGTTTCAGAGAAGTTAAATTAGAGATTCTGGTAAGTTATTCAAGCATCGTTGTGCAGTAAACAATTGTATACATGTGTCTAGAGTCATGTGTGTAGTCATGTGTGTAGAATTGAGGGCTGATCTATGATGGTGAATAAGAATTATAAATAAAGGATCACAGTGGAAAAAGACAAGGGAGATATAACCTTAGGAAATAGCTAAATATGATGAGAGATAGTGGGGGAAATTGACAAGCAAAGATTATAGAGAAGATTTAACACGTAACTAAAAATCCAACTATTACAATGTCATAGAAGCCAAGAGGGAAAGAATATCAAGAAAAGGGTAGTCAACAGTCAAATACTAATGCTACTGAGAGGTCAAGGATGATGAGCACGAAAATGTTGTATTTCATAATTAAGAAGTCACTGGTAGCATTTAAGATGGAAAACTGTGAAATTTTATGAATAGAAATTAAATTCAATCAATTAAAGTGTAGAGAAAGGAAATAATAGGAAGTATATAGATTATTGCTCCAAAAAGTTTTGACAATATCTCTATCTATGTATATATGTATATATAATTTTAACAGGTGTTTGGATAGGTGCAGGTGAATTCCTTTAAAATAGGACAAGTCATCTGAATGCTAACCACCCTGGGAAATGCAATTTAATATCTCCAAAGGAACTGTCCTGTAACTAATTTTAAACACAAGACAGAAGATATGCAAGATGTAGATGGTCTTTTGAACTGAGTTGAGAAGGAACATGTCAGGAAGTCACCAGAAATATAGCAGACAGTGTTAAGCCTTCCCTGACTTCACCAGTTTAATTAATGTCTTTGTTTCCTGCAGACAGAGGGAAAAGCAGTAATCAGAATACAAACTTGATTTGTTAGTGAATACTTGTCCCCACTCCGAAATTTTGGCAGTAGGGGAAATATTTTCCTTCTCCTCCCACTGTCTCTTCCTCATTCATCTTCCTCCAGAGTGGACAGATTTAAATCCAGTGTTTCCTATTTCCATTTTGAGTTCCTCTTCAGTATTTAAATAGTATTTTCAGTCCAACTTTCCCTAGATAAACCATATGAGCAATCCTAATTGTTCTGCATGAAATCCTTTCATTTTAATCAGAGAATGAAGCGGGGGGGGGTATATTTTGGTTGAGTAACTTCACAAAGTGTGACTAGAAAAAAGTAAATTTTGTAACTTGGCATTTAGATTCCATTTGGGGACACAGAGCTATGGTTATTAATAATGTTACAAATTCCTCCAAAAAAAGTAGAGGGAAGATTCCTGTGAATCAAAGGCATTGTCCCTTGACATAAGACTTTTTCTACAAAACTTAGTAGGTTTCTCAAAATGGAAATAACCAAAAAATTCCCCTCCCTTGAGTCTCCAGAAAGAGAGGATAGTGTGGGGAGAGCAGAGGCAAGGACCTAAAAATAAAGTCCTACCCTGAGCAAACCCCTTTACAGAGATACATATGATCTAGGGAGATCTTCTCATTGATGGAAATGTAAGGTGGAAATAATTTCTCCACTATCCAGGTAACCCTTCACAGTGACACCTGTTTGTTATATTTCATATACATTAGAAAGTTAGCTCCTTGGGGCAGCGAGGTGGCACAGTGCATACAACACCAGCCCTGAAATCAGGAGTTCCTGAGTTCAAATCTGGCCTCAGACACTTAACACTTCTTAGCTGTGTGACCCTGGGCAAGTTCCTTAACCCCAATTGCCTCAGGAAAAAAAAAGTAAGCTAACTCCTTGAGGTCAGGGGATATTTTTTTTTGTCTGTAAATCACCAGTTCTTGGTTGATTCTTGACATAGAGTAAGTGTTTAATAAATGTTTGCTTGCTATATTGAAAAATGACTATTTGCTTTAAAATATTGTACTATTTTAGGGTATATTTTACTTTGCAAATTAGGCAGACTGGGATTAGTGGTAAAGGAGTGAGATGAAAGGTATAAAAGAGGTATAGAATGGTAGATTAAGGTCCTGTGCAAGTAGGGTGACTACATGTCCAGAGTATAGATGGAGAGGTTAACCTTGATGATGAGAAGGGTGATCTCCCTCATTGCTAGGGGGGAGAAGGAGAAAATGGGTAAAAGATTCAAGGGGATTCTATAGTGTGGGAAAGAGAACCCAAATTAACCTATGCCAATTGAGTTTATTCATAATGAAATAGGTTGAAATGTCATATACTGAGAGAAAAAGAGAAAGAGGAAGAATGTAGTGAGGACTTGAAAAAAAAAATTGACAATTTTGTTACAGCCATTGTGGGGGAAATGATAAGACACCAAAGATATAGATAAAAATATTATTGACATATATTACAAAGTACCACTTGTTCATTTTACAGATAAGAAAACTAAAGCCAAGGTAATTTAAACTCATTTGATGCCACATAACTGGAGAAGGCCCAAAATTAGCATCTACGTCTCCAACTACATATTTCCCCCCCAACTTAATAGTACTTTTTTCCAATTACATATGAAGATAGTTTTCAAAATTCATTTTTGTGAGATTTTAAGAGTTTTTATAAGTGCTTTTAAAGAAAGTTTTAACTGATGATTTATTTTTCTTTTGATTAATTTCCATATAGCAAACAGTCAATAAAAACCATTCAATCTTTCATTTTTTAAATGTCACAAAGCATCTATCTATTGTATTGACTTATCTTAATTTAAAGAATTGGTGATATAAATCATATATTAGGATTTTTTGCAAATCTTAAACTATCATTTAGATATTTAGTATTTATTCTTATTGCATTTATTATTAGTAATGAGTAACAGAGCTAGAACTCAGTTCTATCAAAACTGTGAGTCTAGTATGTTTTCATCATACTACCATTCCTTCTTTCCTCATATATAATAATTGAGCAGTTTCGTTGATTTACTTTGGAGTAGTCAAATCTTGTTTTCCTCCTACCCCATTCCATCATCTTGTTATGGTTCTAGGGCTCATTGACCCACAAAAGTCCCTTCAGGAATGATGAAATGATCATTTTAAAAAGACTTGTGAAATTCCTAGAGCTTACAGAATTGCAATGTCTGACAATGCATCTGTATACTCAATGAGAAAGTCTTTCTTAGGAAGCCAAAATGCAGTGGGGAACTCATAGTTCTGCTCTTAACTACTAGGTTCCAGTGAGGTTTCTAGCTTTGACAGTCTTATGAGGTTACAGCTAGAATAACAAAGCTACCTGAAGAAATCAAATAAAGAACTGTGTAGCATCTGGCAGGCAGAAAGCATGGGATAGAGCTAGCCACTTCTCTGTTTAAAGATTAAAATACCTATACTTAGTTTTTTTTTCTTGTGAGCAGTGCTTAATTGCAAGTTATGAATAAAGAAGTCTTCCTTCATCAGTATATCTTATCAACTATGATTCATAAAACATTTTATTAATTTTTAAAATTTTAATGGTATATTATTTTTCCAATTATAAGTAAAGATGGCTTTCAACATTCATTTTTGAAAGATTTGCAGTTCCATTTTTCCCTACCCCTTACTTCCCTCCTCCTCAAGATAGCAAGCAATTTGATATATGTTATGCTATACAATCAATTTTTGACATTTCCATATGAATCATATTATGAAAGAAAAATCAGAGCAAAAGGGAAAAACCACAATAAAGCCCAACAATAACAGCAGCAACAACAACAGCACAAGGTGAAAATAGAATGTTTCTAAACACATTTAGCCTATATAGTATTTTCTATGAATGCAGATGCATTTTCCATTAAAAGTCTATTGGAATTGCCTTGGATCACTTATTGCTAAGAAGAGCTCAGTCTATCATGATGGATCATCACACCATCTTGCTACTACTACAATGTTTTCCTGGTTTTGCTCACTTCACTCAGCATCAGTTCATATAAGTCTTTCCAATCTTTTCTGAAATCAGCCTGTTCATTTCTTATAGAATGAAAATAACTATTGCATTCATATACTATGACTCATTTAGTTACTTATCAAACTGCGCATACCATTTGACCCAGCAGTGTTTCTACTGGGCCTAGATCCCAAAGAGAAATTAAAGGAGGGCACTTCCTTCCGGGGGTGGAGCCATCGTGGCGGAGATCAGACAGGAGTCTCTGTAAGCTCCTCTAACCTCCCCTCAAACCAACAACATATGAAGCCTCTAGACTGATTCTGAAGCAAAAAAATCCACAATATCTGGAGAACAACACGATTCTAGAAGAAGATACTCTGGAAGAACCTCAAAACAGGTCTGTTTTAATTGGGCAGGGAGGTGGTCTACTGAACCCAGACTGCAGCGCAGGGAGACCGGGGCAGGGAGCTGGAGCAGGGAGCTGGACAGGAGTCGGAACAGGAGTGGGAGCATTGTGCTTTTCAGACACCTGGGAGTCTTCTGCGGGCCTCTTGGAACAATTTGTCCTGATTGTGGGCAGGTGGTTTGGAGGGTCTGCCTTTTGAGGGGGATAGATTGTGAACCACTGAACCCCTGATGAGCATCGGACCTAGCTGCCATTACACAGCACCTTAAAGCAATCAATCAAACAACAGGACTGATCAGCACCAGAAAAATTCAATCAGCAGAGGTGCCCAGTACCTGAAATAATTCAATCAGCAGAACTGCCCCAGGGCAAATTAAAGCAGCTGTCCCACCTTTGCCCTAAACAGACCTCACACCTTTAAAAAAAATGAATAAAAAACCAAAAAGAGCTCTCACCATAGACAACTTTTATGGAGAGAGGGAAGAACAGACCTCAAATCCTGAGGCCCCTAAAGGTAAAGCAACTCCAGAAAAAGCCCCAAAGAGAGACATAAATTGGTCTCCATGTCACAAGGCTTTCTTTGAAGATTGCATAAAAAATCTTAAAAGAGAGTTAGAAGAAACATGGGGAAATGAAATGAGATCACGGCA
>JAJPUD010033228.1:0-11473 GCA_023553655.1 Myrmecobius fasciatus
AAAGGATTTGGAAATGTATAGAGACATCATTCTAATCTTATTATCCTTCTTATTCCCCTGCACCTATCTGGTGTTATAAAAATTAGTATTTGAATGATCTCTGGTTTTGAATTATTTATGCAATAGCTGTTCTCCATTATTACAGAGAATAGACAAGACTATACCAAGATCCACATAAGCCAAGCTGACCCTCTAACTCATTAAGCTTTTAGGGAAATACAGAATCCATAAATGTTTTAAAGTGTTCTTTCTCATGTAGTGGTAGCTCTAAATTCATCAATAGAATTCAGAAGATAATAATTTATGATATCATATTATTCTCTTTTCTCTGTTGGCTCTGACAGGGTTATTTCATTCCTTCAAAGCATGCCCTACTGTTAACTTCTAGCTATGATCAGCACTTTGCTAGACTTAGTGGTTCATTGTTTTGAAATGAGAATAACCCATATGGAGTAAAATGGACATCAGTTTGAAAATGGAGGACGTGGGTAGAAGAGGACACTCAAATGTGATCCATGACTTTCCATAATTCCATGTCAGATCTGAGTCATTGTGCTCTGCTCCATTTTATTTCTTTGATTGCTGATGTGTATAAGGTAGATTGGAAAAATAAATAAGTAGGTAAAAGTTTGTTCTTAGTGGCTAGCCTATGTCCATCTCTTTCCATTGTATACTACTGTAACTTCATGCCTTTTGTAAAAAAAATTTTCAAGGTTTAATAGATGTTCTTATTTTCAAAATTTGATTTGCTGGACTTAAGTAAAATTGTAGTAATGAGTGAGTAATATACTCAGACATCCTAATCTCTTTGCCCCATGCTCTAATCTTTGTCTTTTGTTTCCTTCCCTCTCCTATTGTGCTCATTTTTTCTAACCCTACCTCCTTCTCTTCTCACTTAAAAAAATTCCCCAAATCAGAGGATATTGAGAGAAAATCAGAAGGCTCTGCCACGGTAAAACCAATCTTCTGTCAAAGCACATTTTTTTTTTAACCGATGGTTCCTCAGGATATTAAAGGAAAATCACATGAATTAAAATCCTTATGCATTTTCCCTGAAGTCTTTAATACAATGCCCATATCCAAATGTTCATAATTCAAAATTTAAGTGAATTTAGGGAAAATCACAAAGTGTTGAGGAAATGGCTATTGGATTATTTGTATTCCTATGTGTTTTTCTTTTCTTCTCTGGATTACAGGAACTGGAAGGGATGGCCAGATATGGGTGCAAAATGGTTGCCATCATACCAGATTCTTGCTCTTTTCACTTCAACAATGGTCCTTTAAAATGAATTTTAATTAAAATCAATTACACAAATCTTTTAAAAGTGCTTTCTTTCTGCAAAGGACTATTAGAGCTAGGTTGACTAGATACATCTTCTATCCCATGCTCTAAGACTATGGAATTACTATATTTTCCCCAATTTTTTCCTCAGAGGCAAACACTATTGTGAAGTTTTCTGAGGGATGTGTATGTGTTTGTAACGTGCATACTCAAAGAAAAAAATCCTGCATTATCTTTGCCCCAAATATGTTTATTACAGCACAATATTTCATTACATATTATGATTTGTCCAATCAGTTCTTAGTTGATAGGCAGTCTTTTAACTTCCAGTTGTTTGTCACTATGGAAAGAGCTGCTTTATTGTTTTTTTTTGTAAATATAACTCCTTTTACTCTTTCTTTGATGTCTGGTCATTGTATCACTGGGTCAAAAGCATGCACAATACTGTAAGGGAGAAAATCATTTCTCTGTCCCTTGATCAATACAGTGCTACATTCCCAGAGATCCAGCCAGAACAGAGCCGAACTCTCTGGCTTCCAAGTTCTTTTCTCTTTTTCTAACTCCCTAGGCAATAATGTCAATTTCCCTATACCAGATCATGGCTCTGACTAACTATAATTTCTGGCAATATTGATGGAATAATAATACAAATGCTACAAATATTTGGGAGCAGGTAGGGTTTTGTGAAACTTTCCAAATCATGTGATTTAAATAGTTGAATCTTTGTTTGCTGCCAACACTGGCTTAGAAAACATTTCCCTCCATTGGTATTAAGATTACCTCTCCTATTTATGTATATATAATTATGTATTGAGTTCCCAATTATATTGTACTTGCAAACTTCTTGAAGTAAGCATCATGCTTATATATAGAGAGGGTTAACCAAAATCCAGAGATAAATAAAGTTGTTTTATTCAGGACCAAATTAGCCTGAAAACTAATGACTATTCATTTTTAGAAATGATAGTTTATCTCAATATTTCAGGATATTTTCAGCAAAATATTTCATAATGTCCATCCTTTTAAATAAGATGGAAAGATATAGGCTAAATAAAATGCAGTTAGTTGATTTTAAAATTATTTGAAGGACATGATCCTCAGAGTAATCATTATTGTCTCAATGTTATTAAAGAAAACAGTCTCAGTCAGACTCTTCTGGAATTCTAGCTACCTTTGACCCAGTGAAATCTAATATAATCAAAATATTTACATATCAAATTTATAGGTAACATGGAAGTGGAAGAGATGAATAACTAAATGGATAGCAGTGAGATTCCAAAAAAGAAGGAAAGGAGAAAAAAAAGGAAGAAAGGAAAGGAGGGATGAAATAATCATTTTAAAAGCATTTACTATATTCCAAGTCTTACACGAAGTACTTTATATGTTATGTCAATAAAACCTTGGGGGTGGTACTAACTATTAACTATTATTATCTCCATTTTACATTTGGGGAAACAGAGGAAGGCAAAAATGCAGTTATTTGTCTATGGTCTCACAGCTAGAACCTGTGGTTAGATTTGAACTCTATCAAATGCCACGCCCCATCCCAGGACAAATAGATTTATTAAGATTTTGATAGCCCAGTTCACCCTCAGTTGCTTTTACCTTCTGTTTGGAGAACTGGAGGGCAGAGAATTACTCCATCCAACCTCTTCCTTTATTAAGGACTCACATAATCAGGTAGTTTCATTTTTTAATCAATAGCTCTGCTTGGCTTTGAC
This sequence comes from Myrmecobius fasciatus, assembly GCA_023553655.1. NCBI lineage: Eukaryota > Metazoa > Chordata > Mammalia > Dasyuromorphia > Myrmecobiidae > Myrmecobius > Myrmecobius fasciatus. Next base: position 3,004 of record JAJPUD010033228.1, read on the forward strand.
TTATGGAAGAGACCACAAGCTCCCAGAGGGAAGGCTTTTGATAAATGTTAACTGAATTGAACAGAAAATGGCTAAAGAGCAATTAATCTGGAAAAAAAAGACTTGGAACTCTACTGGACCACAAATGCATTACAAATCAAGATGTTACTTCAGTGGCTTCCTATTTTCTTTAGGATCAAATATCATTTCTTCTGTTTTTTCTTTAAAGCCCCAACCTGGCCATAACAAACTTTTCCATCTTGATGATCTATAGCTCTCTATTCATATTCTGCATTTCAGCTAGATTAACTTTCTTGTGATTCTTCACTCATGATACTCCATCTCTCATGTCTGTGCCTCTGTACTGGCTGAGTCCTATACCTAAATATGTTCTGTCCTCACTTTGACCCCCCAAGAACCTCTTGTTTTCTTCAAAACTCTGCTATTTAAGTACAGCATGGAAATAAAGATTGTGTTTGAATGTTTTGGCTTTCTTGAGCAATAGCAGTTGCCTCTCCCTTTTCCTATGTGATGACCTAGATAATCTTTGAGAAGAAACCCTTCTTCATAGAAAGCAATATCCTGAACAGACAATTTTCAGAGGATGAAATTAAAACTATTTATAGTCATATGAAAAGGTGCTCCAAATCACTATTGATCAGAGAAATGCAAATCAAGACAACCCTGAGATACCACTTCACACCTGTCAGATTGGCTAAAATGACAGGAAAAGTTAATGATGAATGTTGGAGGGGTTGTGGGAGAGCTGGGACACTGATGCATTGTTGGTGGAGCTGTGAACGGATACAGCCATTCTGGAGAACAATTTGGAGCTATGCTCAAAAAGTTATCAAACTGTGCATACCCTTTGACCCAGCAGCATTTCTATTGGGCTTATATCCCAAAGAAATCATAAAGGAAGGAAAAGGCCCCACATGTGCAAGAATGTTTGTGGCAGCCCTTTTTGTAGTGGCTAGAAACTGGAAATTGAATAGATGCCCTTCAATTGGAGAATGGCTGAATAAATTATGGTATATGAATGTTATGGAATATTATTGTTCTGTAAGAAATGACCAGCAAGATGATTTCAGAGAGGCCTGGAGAGACTTACATGAACTGATGCTGAGTGAAATGAGCAGAACCAGGAGATCATTATACACGGCAACAACAGTACTATATGACGATAAATTCTGATGGACATGGCTCTCTTGAACAATGAAATGTTTCAAACCACCTCCAATTGTTCACTGAAGAAAGCCATATACACCCAGAGAGAGGGATGCGAAATGTGGACCACAACATAACATTCTCATACTCCTTGATTGATGTTTGCTTACATTGTGTTTCCTTTATCTGATATATCGTTTGTGTAGATAAGATTTTTCTTGCACACCAATGATAAGTTTGGAAATATGTATACATATATTCGATTTGCCAATATTTTAACATAATTAACATGTAGTGGATATCCTGCCATCTAGGGGAGGGGTGGGGAGTTGGGGGGAAAAATTTGTAACGGAAAGCTATGTAAGGGTTATTGTTGAAGAATTACCCACACATATGTTATGCAAATAAAATAAAAATTAAAAAAAAAAAGAAAGAAAGCAATATCCACTTTCCAAACCTCAAACATCAAACCTCAAACAAATCTTACATGTTATATTTTAATGCTTGCTACATTAGTGGTCCTTTCTAAATCAGTAGAGTTTCTGGCACATGATAGGTGCATAATAAACGCTTGCTTCATTAATGTTATTAATTGATGTTACTGTGATCTGAAGGTTTGATTATAGTAATGATCATAATAAAACAATGCTTCTTAAACTATGGGCTGCAATCCCATATGAATATGAAAAAAAATTGGCAACATTAAAACGTATCAAATATTTCACCACGATTTAATTTTATGTGAAAATAAATAAGCACATCCATTTCATTAGTATGTAAATTTAATTTCTTCTTTAATAGATGGTAAAATTACATGTATACTAAAGAATTGTTATAAAAGAGTCACAAGTGAATAAAATTTAAGAAGTCCTGGTCTAGAATATAAGAGTTAAGAATCACATTGTATTCCATCCTAACCAGGAGATATACATATATATATATATAATGCTCAGGGTAGTAAAAAGTAATGCCATAGGAGAATAAGACTGAGGCACTTGGGGTTGCTCAATCTGAAGAAGAGATTTGCATGTGTTCAATGATGAGAATTGGGAGAGGAAAGACAGCAACATTCAAGTATTCTCTCCCATATGCATATGGGAGAAAGATTAGAATTACCTGTTTGGTCTCATGGTGAAGAATGGGAACAAGATGTACAAAAAGTAAAGAGACAGATTTAGACTGTATTGATGGGAAAATATACTAATAATTCATTATTGAAAAATAACAGACTATTTGGGGAAGCAAGAGATTCTCTTCCCCTAGATATCTTCCAAGTCTGGCTGGACATTTTTTCTGGGGATATCCTAAATGTGATTCTTGTTAATTATAGCTTGCCCTATGTGTCTACTGGAAACCTTATGATGATTCTGACCAACCCCATAAATTAATTTTTGCTAACTTTGCGTATAATTTGTATTGACTTCAATGAAGGTACTCCTCACCTCCAGCAGAACATAACTTTGAGAGTGAGACCATTTCTCTTGTGCATTTGTATTCCCAAGACCCAAGTCACAGGAATATCAACCAATGTGTATTGGATAAATTAGTGAATATGAATTAATCATCTGTTTCTATGTCTATTACATCAGCAAGTCAGGAAAAAAAAAGTGTTTTCTCTCACAGAACAGTTGGGTCATCATGTTGGGGTAAGGAAGAGAAGAGAGGGAACTACTATGACTTGAGACAAGCATTGCATCAGGAACTTTATTTCAATGCTATACATAAAAAAAAATCCAACAAAGTTTTCAAAAAGATTTAATAGTTGAGAAACATTGTGGAACTTCAGACTATTAAAATAATAGGCTACTGTTTTCCTTATTGTACTACATTTATTAAACTAAATATACCTTTTTGTGCAATAACTTTAGCTTTATTGTTCTTTGTTCATGCATTTCTTAATCTACTAAAATAGGTCATCCAGAGTGTTTCACACCACCATTAATATGAATTACAGGATGGTTTACAAGGTTTTATTACCAGGACTATGCTAATCATACCTCCTCCCTCTAACAATTGCATAAACATTGAAGTAGTGAACAATCTCAAAGTATAACTTATATTAAAAAAAACTATTCTTAAATCCCATCACAAAAAACTCTAAAATAGTCAAGACCACATTTTATACTGATCATATTATATTATATGAATTCTTCCATCAACTATAATTTTATATTAAGGGTTGATTGTTTATAAATTAAAGCTATCATCACTGTGGAAATTCTGCAACATCCTAAATAGCACAAAGCTTTGGCTCTCCACTTTGGTGAACAGATAGAAGCTTACTATTTCAAAAGAAAATGAAGAAGACAGGATCACTTCTAAATGTTTACCCACCATGTAATTTTATCACCAGTATATGATTTATCCAAATCAGGGACAGAGCTTTGTAGGCAGTATTCATGGACAAATACGGCAAACTAGCTGACTTAAGACATTAAATGCCAGTTTGTTTTACACTTTTATAAATATAGGCTGTCACATATTTATATTTTATGATCTCTCATTTTATTCCTTCAAAGATTCATATGTGACAATCCCAATTACTCATGCTAGAATTTAAAAACTATCAGTACATCAATAAGAAGTACATGTTGTCATTTACGACTATACTTTTTTCAGATCCATTATTTTTCTTAAACAACACCTATTTTATACATAAGAGAAATTCATCTATAATAACAATTTTCCCCTTAAAAACGAATGTGGATATTTTGGGTATCAGCATTTCTCAGAATTTTAAATATATATTCTCTAATTAGTCCTGAAAATACTCCATAAAATTATTATAGATTTGAATGGGAGTTAGATTTGAGTGTACTGTGTAGGACCTCATTACAACAGTCTCATTGTTTAGTACAGGGGTAGGGAACTTCAAGCCTGCGGGCCATATAATGCCAGGGAAATAATTTGCTGAGGCAACCACAGGCAATGATGAGCTGAAAGCTAAGCTCAACAACCTCCCACCGTTTGAGTTTTCTAAGTTGATAATTTTATATGGCCTGCCTGTAAATGTTCTTTCAAATATCTAAATGGCCCTTGGCAGAAAAAAAAATGTTACCCCTCCCTGGTTTAGTCTCCTGCTACTGTGTCTTCTGACATCTGCGTACTGCTAAAAATCAGGCTTTGTATGTGAAGCAACATTTTCCTTGCAGATTGTTCTGTCATTTGGGTAATAACAGCAACTGTTTCCTGCATGTATCACCTTTTGGAGTAACGCTCTTAGTTACTAGATCTCTATGATCTTCTATTTAAACAAATGATAGAAGCCAGCCCAATCTATTTTTTAGTCTGGTTGTGTAAAATTCAATAAAAGCAGGACTACTAAAACATATATAAGAATCTCTATGAAATTATATCAACTTAGAAAGCCACAAATTAAAATTACCTATGTTCTATTTTATTTTTTATTTATTTTGCTAAATAGTTCCCAATTTATATTTTGTTCTAGGCAGTGGGAATGGGCGTTGAATGTTTGGCTCCTTTGTTCTACTTACCACTGGCATACCCAAGAATGAACAGTCATTTTAGCATCAAATTAGTTTGAAAGTTGTCCTTCTTTTGACCTTGTGTGTGGTCATTCTCCTTCAATTGGCTACCTAATTGTTTTTATCATACAGGTGCTACTTATTTTCATCAGATGATGAAAATAGATTTGCACAGATAAAAGCTGATCGAAATGACTCCTCTACTTATTAGGAATCTGTATTCCCAACCCCAAGAATTTCTACGTTTTCTGAGAATAGTATCAAATAAGCATAACAACGGTATAAATATACATACATATGTATTCTAAAACTTAATTACCCTTGGCAAATCTTGCTTTAAAATTTATTGATAATTTGTTCTCAGTGTTTTGTTTAATTATTTTCTCATGTTTCTTTCATTTGTTCATGATGTTCCCTCACTTCCTTTCTCTCCTGATCCTACCTCTTTATATATAATATATGCATACCTTTGTTAAAATATTACCCTAATCATAAGATCTATATCAAATACCACCATTTTATGAGGATTTTCATGATCTGTCCATCCCAAATGCACATAATGTTTTTCCTAGAAATATCTAGAAATAATAATCTCATTTCTTTTCACTGTCTCTCAATGTATTTTATCTTGCATTATATTGCATATCATATTATAGTTTGCATATTATGTATTATGTTATATAATCCTAACTACTAAATTGTAAGCCTCTTGAGAATGTAAGTTATATATTATTAAATTTCCCATCCTCCCTATTTAGCACATTATCTTGCACATAGTGGTCACTCAACAAATACTTGATGAATAAAGAAATTAATTCCTACCTTAATGTCAGCTGTTGCTAGTACTACTCTGTTAAATTACCAGATTCTTGACATTTTCCATTCTATTGAATTTTAGTTTGCTTGCAACTGTGATATTTTTGGTGGAAAAGTCTATGAAACCTGTATATTTTGCCACCACCTGTGTCACACTGAAGGTCCTTTACAATGAAATTCTTAATAAAGCAAAAAGAAATTCTTAAAAAAAATCTTTAAAAATATTCTGATTTGAGTATTATATTTCATTTTTCTTATGGGAAAATGTTGCTATTATCACAACAGAGAAGTTGTAAAGATACTAATATGTGGTGAAATTGTAAAGTTTTCCATTCCTCCCAAGTCATATTTTCACAAGATATTTTCTTTTTTTATTATTTATTTATTTATTTTTTTATTGTTTTTGCTGAGGCAATTGAATCTAAATGACTTGCCCAGGGTCACACAGCTAGATATTTTCATTTTATTTTTGACTCAACAAATTTTAAGTGTCAGCTAATCAATTCAATTCAGCACTTATTTAATGTCTGCTTTACATAAGTAAAGAGTCAATGTGAAATAATGGTTAGAGAGCTGGTTTGAAAGCCAGGGACACTTAGGTATAAGCCTGACTCTGAAATAAATTGTTTGTACAATCACTGAGCATCAAGTGTTCTAAGCAATTCTTTAAGAGGATAAATAGAAGGTGCATTCAGGAGACTGAACAATGACAGCCTAGTCCAAGAACAATGACTAGACATCCTCTGTCTGTTGCCAATCTAACCTGTAGAAGTACAGAAGATGGCTTTGGACAGGACCACTCATGATTCACATCTTAATGATCAACAAGACAGACTACACTGCACAATGATGAGGGTTGTAGAATGTTGAGCTCACAGTAGGAGTAAGGACAAGCCAAATCTGATGATTAATGAAATAATGGCATGGTGTTAGTTATGTATTTCCCCAACTTGACCCAGAATTATTGTTAGAATCTAAGTAAGAGCTGGACCTCTGTATGTGCCTAAGTCTGCCCAGCTGTCAGAATATATAAGAAGTGGGGGTAGTCAGGTAAGTCGTTTGAAAAAGCATAGATAAATAAAGAGATCAGAAATGATAATAAGAAACTTTTTCTACATGGCATACTTAATAAAACAAAACTTATGAAATTTTGTTAAAGGAATCCAAATATACACATCAACCATTTTTGTTTTTTTTTTGTTTTTGAACCAGCACCTTTCCAAATTAATATTAAAACACAATTTAACTTTGCTATATTGTCATTAGAAACATGAAAAATTCAATGTTTCTTAATTTAAATCTATATTCAAGTAGCTATTTTGGAAGCAAGGGACTTCACATACACATACACATACACATAAAATGAAATATATTGACAAATTGTAATAGTTTCTAAAAACTTTCATTGTATTTTGTGTGATGATATTGTCACATTTGAAAATAAAGTTTTTCTTTACTATCATCACTTATTTAAATACACCATAGATTTACTTGTAAATTACAGTGAATTTCAGTAGGACATTTTTGTTAACACTTATTTAAAACACAAAAATAACTGATATTTGCAAAAAGTAGTAATTCATTCAAATATTTTTTTAAAATAATTGTGCAAGGGAAGAGAGCATAGGTTTTATAAATAAGAGAAAGGAAAAGATTATAAAACATGCCATGAAGTCAAACTTTGCCACTCCATTTTCTCACACACATCTTAAAAGCTTTAGTATTGTCATTCTCCCTGCCTGACATTCATCCAGTGCAACTAAATAAGAAATGGCCTTTAATGCACTTATCTAGTGAGTCTGAATCAAGCATGCCCACTACAACTTATCGACAGTTACCACAACACTTTATTCTTATTGCCAATTGAATGTATGAAAAAAGACTTAAACTCCATGTTTATGCCAAATTTTTCAGTCAAAAATGAGGGTTGGCATTCTAGAGAGCAATCTGGAACTATGCTCAAAAAGTTATCAAGCTGTGCATACCATTTGAACCAGCAATGTTTCTACTGGGCCTATATCCCAAAGAGATTTTAAAGGAGGGAAAGGGACCCACATGTGCAAAAAATGTTTGTGGCAGCCCTTTTTGTAGTGGCAAGAAACTGGAAAATGAAAGGATGCCCATCAATTGGAGAATGGCTGAATAAATTATGGTATATGAATGTTATGGAATATTATTGTTCTGTAAGAAATGACCAGCAGGATGATTTCAGAGAGGCCTGGAGAGACTTGTGTGAACTGATGCTGAGTGAAATCAGCAGAACCAGGAGAACATCATACATAGTAACAAGATTATAAGATGATCAATTCTGGTGGACATGGTTCTCTTCAACAATGATGTGACTCAACTAGTTCCTATTGTTCAGCGATGAAGATAGTCATATACATCCAGAGAGAGGCCTGAGGGAACTGAATGTGAACCGCAACACAGCATTTTAACGCTTTCTGTGAATATTTCCATGCATTTTTTTTCCTTCTTGGGTTATTTTTTTTCTTCTCTCTTTCTACATCTGATGTTTCTTGTGCAGTAAGACAACTGTATATATATGTATACATATATTGGATTTGTCATATAATTTATCATATTTAGCATGTATTAGATTACCTGTCATCTAGGGGTGGGGGTGGGGGGAAGGAGGGGAAAAGCTTGGAACAACAAAAAAATTTGCAAAGGTCAATTTGGAAAAATCACTCATATGTTTTTTAAATAAAAAGCTTTTAATAAAATTAAAAAAAAATAAAATAAATGAGGGTTGGAATAGACATTCTCTAGATATCATCTGTCTTTATTCATCTGTGAATTAATCTGTTTCATATTCAATAAATTTGCTCAATAAACCAAGGATACTTGAGATGACACTGAATTACAATCAAATGTTCAAATCTCCAAAATTTAATAATAATAATAACAATAATATAATATAAATATAATAATATATTTTCCTTGCAAGGATTTTAAGAAATATTTAAAATTTCAATAATAGTTTAAAAAGATAAATAGTTAAGAATTTTAATCATTTTTTA
>JAJPUD010033229.1:0-11473 GCA_023553655.1 Myrmecobius fasciatus
AACTTTTTAACTTAATATAGTCAAAGTTATCTATCTGGTTTTCAATTAAAAGTTCCAGGAAGATCTAGAACTCTTAATTGAACACCAGATAGACAATTTCGATTATATTAAGTTAAAAAGTTTCTGTACAAACAAAACTAATGCAGACAAGATTAGGAGGGAATCATCAAATTGGGAAATCATCTTTACATTTAAGGGTTCTGATAAAGGCCTCATTTCTAAAATATATAGAGAACTCTCATATTTATAAGAATTCAAGCCACTCTTCAATGGATAAATGGTCAAGAGATATGAACAGACAATTTTCAGATGATGAAATTAAAACTATTTCTAGTCATATGAAAAGTTGCTCCAAATCACTATTGATCAGAGAAATGCAAATTAAGACAACTCTGAGGTACCACTACACACCTGTCAGATTGGCTAAAATGACAGGAAAAGATAATGATGAAAGTTGGAGGTGATGTGGGAAAGATGGGACACTAATACATTGTTGGTGGAACTGTGAGCAGATCCAACCATTCTGGAGAGCAATTTGGAGGTATGCTCAAAAAGTTATCAAACTGTGCATACCCTTTGACCCAGCAGTGTTTCTATTGGGCTTATATCCCAAAGAGATCTCAGAGGAGGGAAAGGGACCCACATGTGCAAGAATGTTTGTGGCAGCCCTATTTGTAGTGACTAGAAACTGGAAACTGAATGGATGTCCATCAATTGGAGAGTGGCTGAATAAATTATGGTATATGAATGTTATGGAATATTATTGTTCTGTTAGAAATGACCAGCAGGACCATTTCAGAGAGGCCTGGAGAGACTTGCATGATCTGATGCTGAGTGAAACGAGCAGAACCAGGAGATCATTATACACGGCAACAACAATACTATATGATGACCAATTCTGATGGACATGATTCTCTTCAACAATGAAATGTCTCAAACCAGTTCCAATTGTTCAGTGAAGACAACCATATACACCCAGAGAGAGGGATATGAGATATGGACCAAAACATAACATTTTCATGATCTCTATCGATGTTTGCTTGCATTGGGTTTCCTTTCTCAGATTTTTTTTTTGTTCATGTAGGTACCATTGTTCTTGCACAGCAAGATAGGTATGGAAATATGTATACATATATTCGACCTGTCAAGTATTTTAATATAATTAACATGTAGTGGAGTTCCTGACATCAAGGGAAGGGAGGGAACTAGGGGGAAAAGTTGTAATGGAAAGCTCTGTAAGGATCAATGTTGAGGAACTACCCATGCATATGTTATCCAAATAAAAAGCTTTAATAAAAAAGAAGCTTGGGGAACAAAACAGTCTTGAATAAAGAACAGATTCATAAAAAAAGATTAGAAGGTAAGCACTAAATTAGGAAAAAAATTACATCCAAAAGTCCTGAGAAAGTCCTCATTTCTAAAATATATAGAGAATTGATTCAAATTTATAAGAATTCAAGCCATTTTCCAATTGATAAATGGTCAAAAGATACAAAAAAAAGATGAAGAAATTAAACCCATTTTTAGTCATATGAAGAAATATTCTTAATCATTATTGGTCAGAGAAATGAAATTAAGAAAGCACTGAAGTACCATTAAATACCTCTGCATTTGCTAAGATGACAGGGAAAGATAATGATGAATGTTGGAGGGGATGTGGAAAACTGGGACACCACTAAATTGTTGATGGAGTTGTGAACTGATAAAACCATACTAGCAAGCAATATGGAACTATCCTCAAAGGCCTACTAAACTATGCATATCCTTTGATCCATCAGTGTCTTTACTGGGCCTATATTCCAATGAGATCATAAAAAAGCATAAACCTGTGCAAAAATGTTTGTAGCAGTCCTTTTTATAGTGTCAAGGAATTGATAACTGAGTGGATGCCCTTTAGTTGGAGAATGATTAAATAAATTATGGTATATGAATATAATGGAATATTATATTTCCATAAGAACCCATCAGCAGCTTGATTTCAGAGAAGCCTGAAGATACTTGCATGCACTAATGCTAAGTGAAGTGAGTAGAACCAAGAGAACATTGTACACAGCAACAAGAATAAATGATGATCAATTCTGATGGACATAACTTTTCAACAGTGAGATGATTCAGATCAGTTCCAATGGGTTTGTGATTGAGAGAGCTATCTGCTCCCAGAGAGAGGACCATGGGGACTTAGTGTGGATCAAAATAAAGTATTTTCACTTTTTTTGTTGTTTGTATTTTGTTTTCTTTATCATTTTTTTTCTTTTTTGATCAGATTTTTCTTTTGCAGCATGATAATTGTGAAAATATGTATATAAGAATTGCATATGTTTAGCATATATTGGATTACTTGCCATATAAGGGAAAGGGTTTGAGGGAAGGAAGAGAGAAAAAATTGAAACCCAAGGTTTTGCAAGTGTGAATGTTGAAAAACATCTGTCCATATGTTTTGAAAATAAAAAGCTTGAAAAAAAGAAACAATTCAGATATTGACAAGTCCCTGTAAGAATAACACAAGATTTAGCAGTTTCTGCATTAAAGGATCTGAGGGCTTGGATTATGATATTCCAACAGGCAAAGGAGATTAAATTACAAACAAGAATTACCTACTCAGTGAAACCAAGTATAATCCTACAGTTATAAAATGGATATTCAATGAAAAAAAGAATTTTCAAATATTCCTGATGAATAAACAGCTAAACAGAAAATTTTATTTTCAAATACAAGATTCAAGAGAATCATAAAAATGTAAACAATAAAGAAGCAACATAAATTATTCAATAAAGTTAAACTATTTATATCCCAACTGAGAAAGATATTATTTGTAACTCCTAAAATCTATATCACTACCAGAGAAGTTAGAAGATGCATATATAGAAAGAGATTGCAGGTATAAGTTGTCTTTGATAGGATAATATACAAAATTTTATGCTGTGAGAAAGACTGGAAGAAATGAGAAAAGAAAAGTAGAATGAGATAATTATTTCACCTGAAGAGGTATAAAAAACCTACTACAATGGAGAAAAAAAGGAAGGAATAAGCACTGTCTGAGCATGACTTTTATCAAATTTGGTTTGAAGAGGAAATAATATGTACATTCATTTGGGCATAGAAATGTATTTTAGCCCATATAGAAGCAGGAGGGTAAGGGGACAAGAAAAAGGAAGGGTAATAGAAGGGAGGGCAGACTGAGGGAGGTATGAATCAGAATCAATACACTGGTGAGGAGGGACATGGTGAAAGGACAGAAAAAGAGACATATAAACAGGGACAAAATAGTATGGAGGAAAATACACAATTAGAAATCATAAATGAATAGGATCAAGTCATCCACAAAACAGAAGTGGATAGCAGGATGGACTGAAAATGAGAAATCTATAAAATATTGTTTACAAGAAACATAATTGAAGCAGAGAAAGAATAAAGGTAGAAAGCTAAATAAGCATATATTATGCTTCACATGAAATTTAAGGGACAGCAATCATGATTTCAGGCAAGACAAAAGCACAAATTGATATAATTCAAAGAGTTAAGGAAGCAAAGTATATTTTGTTAATGTTACCATAAACAAAGAATCAATTTCAACTCTAAATATATATGCACCAGATGGGATAGGATCCAATTTTTTTTTTGCTTTTTTGCTGAGGCAAATGGGGCTAAGTGACTTGCCAAGGGTCACAGCAAAGAAGTGTTTAAGTGTCTGAGGCCAGATTTGAGCTCAGGTCTTCCTGACTTCAGGGCTAGTGCTCTATCCATTGCACCACCTAGCTGCCATAGAGAGTAAAATTGTAATAGTGGGTGATGTCAATTTCCTCTTCAGAAATAGATACATCTAACCACAAAATATATAAGAAAAAAGTTAAAGGGGTGAAGAGGACTTTATAAAAGGTATATGTAACAGACCTCTGGAGTAAATTGAATGGGGATAGAAATATATTCTTTTTCTTTGTGATATATGCCACCTACATAAAAAGTAATCATGTACACAATCAAATGCATAAAGGCAGAAATAGTATATGAATCTTTTTTCATAATATGATGTATTAAAAATTACATTTAAGAAATGTCCATGGAAACATAGATTAAAATTAATTGAAAAGTAAATAACCTAATCTTAAAGAATGAGCCAACTCATAGAAACAATCCATAATTTCATTAAAGAGAATGATAAAAATGAGATAACATACAAAAATTTGTGGGATGCAGCCAAAGCAGTAATTAGGGGAAATTTCATATGTAAGCATTTAAACTCACATCAATAAAATATAGAAATAGAAAATGAAAGAATTGGGCATGATGTAATTTAAAAAATAGCTCATAAATACAAATTTAAAAATCATCATTGTTATACCAAATTGGAAATCATGAAAATCAAAGGAGAGATTAATAAAATTGAAAGTAAGAAAGCCCTTGAGCTAATAAAACTAAGAACTAGTTTTATGCAAAAAAATGAATGAGACAATTCATTAACAAATTTGATTTCATAAAACCCTATAATTTCAGTATCAAAAATAAAAAGCATCAATTTACCACCCAATGAGAGAAAATTAAATCAACACTTAAGAGCCATTTCTCTAATCATATGCCAATATATCTGAAATGAGTCAATATCTATAAAAATATAGATGGTTCACTTAACAAGAGAGAAAATAGAATTCTTAAATTACCCCATTTTGGAAAAAAAAAAAAAGGAACAAGCCACCAATGAACTTTCAAAAAAAATGTCAGTATAAGATGGATATGGCAAATGAATTCTACCAAACTTTTAAAATAACTTCCAATGCCAAGATGGAGAAATGAGGAAGGAACTGTCTGAAACTTTGCCAGATTCTCCTCCAAACAATTAAAAAATCATCTCAGAATTGATTTAGGAACAGGGAAGCAATTTACAAGCACTAAGGAAAGGTCTGTTTTACTAAAGTATGGAGCAAAGTCCAAGAGCTTCAGCAACAGCCATAGCTAACCAGCTACACAGCAGGGTGCCTGCAACAAGGTTTCATGCCTAGGGCAATCCATCAGCTAAGCCCCACAATGATGCAAACCATCAGTCCGTAAGCAAATGAGCAGTCTGTGAAGCTCAGCAAGATTTCATCTCAATGATCCCATCTCCAGCATAAACTGTCAGAAGAACCTTAATCTCACTGCTGACTAGTAGTGAAGTCTGGTCCTAGGGTTAACCAACAGCAAAACCCTGCCCCTGAAAGTTACCAGTAGAGAGACTCTTTTCTGAATATCAATCCAGCAGGCCTCCACCCGCAGGGCAGACCAGCAAGAGACTATCCTTCAGGGCCAATCATCAGGAAGATTTTGTTACCTTAACAATCCAGCAACAAGGCCCAACTCTTGGCACAGGCCAGCAGCTAAATCCCACATTCAGGGAAGAACAAAATGGAGTGCCCAGCTCACAAGACAAACCAGAAAAGTAGCCTACCCTCCTGTGAAAACAAGCAGCTAAGCTCTGAAGTCCAATGAAAGTCAGTAGTAAAGTTCAGAGCTCTAGAACAAAAACCTTGGGACAGTATAGGACAAGAGCTCATCTTTCCCAGATAAACACCAAGTCACAAAAAGGTAGAAAAAAAAGAATAAAAAAACAAAAACAAAAACAAAACTTAATTATGAAATTTACTATTGCGAGCAGGGAAGATCCAGGGAAAAAACTTAGAAGTGCTCAATAGTGTCAAAATGGATACATATAAAATCTCAAAAAAAAATGTTCTCAGGACAAGAAACAATTCCTCCAAAAACCTTAAAAGGATATTAAAAGGCAAATTAGAGAAGCAGAAAAAATTTTGGGAAAAGAAATGAGAGTAATGCAAGAAAATTGTGACAAAAGGATCAATAGCATGGGAAGATATACAAAAAGTTACCAAGGAAAACAGCTACCTAAAAATAGAATTGACCCAATGGACATACACTGAAGAAAATAACTCCTTAAAAATGAGAATAGAACAAATGCCTTTATGAGACATCAAAATACCATAAAACATCCAAAAAGTTTTTAAAAACTGGAGAAAATGAAATTTTTTTCATTGATAAATAATTATCCTAGAAAAAAGATTCAAGATGGACTACCTGGAAGTCATGATCAAAATAAAAACACCTCTGAACAACATCTTTCAATAAATTATAATACATAAAAAATTCCCAATTATGCAGAAAATTGGAAATCCTGATAATCAAAGAAGATGTTGATAAAATTGAAAGTAAGAAAAGCATTGAACTATTAAATAAAACTAAAAGCGCTTTTTATTTGGGGGGAGAATAAAATTTATAAACCATTGGTTTATATGAATTCAAAAAATGAAAAAAGAAAATCAAATTACTAGTTTCAAAAATAAAATAATGGAGTTCCCCAAAAATGATGAAATTAAGACAATTGTTAGGAGCTATTTTGCTCAATTATAGGCCAATAATTTGACAATTTATATGAAATGGATGAATACAAAAAATATAAATTGCCTAGGTTAATAGAAGAAATAAAATACTCAAAACCAATCTTAGAAAAATAAATTGAACAAGCCATCATTAAACTTGTTAAGAAAAATTCCTCAGGACCAGAAGAATTCAAAATTTGGGAAACTAGGAAAAGAAGGAATACTACCACATCCTTTACAACACAAAAATGGTGTGATACCTAAATGAGGTAAAAGCAAAAAAGAGAAAGAAAATTATAGACCAATTTCCCCAATGAATAGTCACGTAAAATTTTAAAATAAAATATTGGCAAAGAAATTACAGCAATATATAAAAGGATTATGACCAAATGGGATCTATACTCTTTGCAGATAGTATGATGTTACATTTAGGAAATCCTACAGAATCAACTCAAAAATCACTTGAAATAATCAACAACTTTAGCAAACTTGCAGGAAACAAAATAACCTACACAAATTACCAATATTTCTATTACCAGTAAAGTCCATCAATAAGACACAGAAATAGAAATTCTATTTAAAATAATTTACACATTATAAAATACTTTGGAAATTATCATAAAATATTTTGGATTTTACCTGCCAAGACAAACCCACAAACTATATGTACATGATTATAAGACACTCTTCACACAAATAAAATCAGGTCTAAAGAAGTGGGAAAAATTGTTCATGGGTAGTCACATAATAACAATGACAATTATACTTAATCTATCCAGTGTCATATGTATTAAAATACCAAAACAATTATTTTAGAAACTTAGCAAAAGCAATTACAAAATTCATCTGAAAAAAAAAATCCTCAAGGATATCAAGAAATCAATGAAAAACATGGAAAAAAGTGATCTAGTCATACCAGATCTCAAATTCTTTTATACAATGATAATCAAAACAATCTAGGACTGGCTGAGAAATAGAATTGTGAATCAGTGGAACTAATTAGATACAAATAACAATAAAATTATCATAGCAATCTTGTTTATGATACAAAGATTTGAGCTTTTGGAACAAAATTCATTGCCAAAAACTGAAGGGAAAACTGGAACAGAGAAGACAGAATGGCAGATACTATAAACCAATATCTTATATCATTTACCAACATAAGGTTAAAATGGGTACATGATTAATACATAAAGGGTGGCACCAAAAGCAAATCAAGAGAGCATGGAACAGTGTATCTGTCCGATTTATGCATAAAGGAAGAATTTAGGGAAAAGATGTAGAGAGCTTTTTACAAAATGCAAAATAGATAATTTTGATTATATGAAATAAAAAAAAGGTTTTGGACAAACAAAAACAATGCAGCCAAAATTATAATGAAAGAAGAAAATTGGGGGGAAATTGCAAATATTATCTCTGATAAAATTCTCATTTCTCAAATATGTAGAGAACTGAGGTAAATTTATTAAAATGTAAGTCATTCCCCAATTGATAACTGGTCAAAAGATATGAACAGGAAGATCTCAGACAAGGAAATCAAAGCTATTTATAGTCATATAAAAACATGCTCTAAATCACCACAGATTAGAGAAATACAAATTAAAAGAAGTCTTTGGTACCAGTACTATCAGATTGGTTAATACGCCAAAGGGAAAAAAAAATGTTGGATATTGCAGAGGATTTAGGAAAACTGGGATACTAATGCATTCTTTGTAGAGTTGTGAACTGATCCAATCATTCTAAAGAGCAATTTAAAATTATGCCAAAACCTACAAAAGTATACATATCCTTTGATCCAACATTGGCACTTCTGGGTTTATATCCCAAATGCTTCCAAAACAGGGAAAAGGATCTATGTGTGTGTGTGTGTGTGTGTGTGTGTGTGTGTGTATAAAAACTCCTTTTGTAGTGGCTAAGAATTGGAAATCTCAGGGATGCTTATCAGTTTCAAAATGACTACGCAAGCCACGGTATTTGATTGTAATGGAATGGTATTGTGCTATAAAAATGACAAGCAGGATGATTTAAAAAAAAAAACTGGAAAGATTTACATGAACTAATATATAGTGAAGTGAACAGAGGCAGGAGAATGCTTTATAGTAACAGCAATATTGTTCAATGAGGAACTGTGAATCACTTAGCTATTCTCAGCAATACAATGATCTAAGATTATCTCAAAGAACTAATGAAGAAACATACTATCTGCCTTCAGAGAAAGAAATGATTTTGTCTGAACACAGGCTGAAGCATTCTTTCAATTTTTTCAATGTTTTCCCCTTTTGTTCAAGTCTTCTTGTATAAAATGACTAATATAGAAATGTTTCATATAATTACACATGTGTAGCTTATATCTGATTGCTTACCATCTCAGGGAGGGAGAAAGAAAAAAAAGACAGAATTTGGAATTTAAAACTTTAAACAAAAATATTTTAAAATAGCAATTAATCCCAATAATTTATTAAATATTTGGAAAAATAGGTAAAGTTCTACCAAAATGATTTTTATCATACAAAAATGGTGCTGATACCTAAACCTTGAAAAGATACTGATGCAAAAATTTCAAATAAAGTTCTAGCAAAGAGATTGCAACAGTATATCACAAGGGTCATATATTAAGACCTGATGATACCAAGAATGGTGGATTGGTTCAATATTACGGAATCTTTCAGCATAATTGACCATATAAATAAAAACAACATCTGAAATCATATTCTCCCAAAAGATACAAAAAAAAGCCTTTGACAATACTCACACACAACATATATTCCTATTAAATACTAGAGAACATAGAGATAAATGGGACTTTCCTTAAGATACTAAGTAGCATCTATAATAAGCATTATATAGAATGAGGCTAGGATAAAAACCTTCCTAGTAAGATGAGAGTTGAAAAGACTTCATCTTTTAGGTCAAGAATTCATTATCTGCCAAAAATTGATGGGAAAACTTGAAAACAGTATGACAAAAACTATATATAGATTCACATTTTATACCATATACCCAGATGAGATCAAAATGGGTACCTGATTCAAACATAAAAAATAATCCCAAAAGAAAACCAGAAGAGCAAAGGATAGTTTTACCTGTCAGAACTATGGCTAAGGGAAGAATTTATGACCAAATAAGAGATATAAAGCCTTCCTATATATTAAATGAAGAATTTTAAAATATCATTTTAATTTTAATTTTTTTTCCAAAAACAAAAACAATGCAATGAAAATTAGAAGGAAAGAAGAAAGATGGGAAATAATTTTAAAGCAAGTATCTCTGACAAAGTCTCATTTCTCAAATATGTGAGCTGATTCAAATTAATAAGAATACAACTTAATTTCCCAAGAGATAATTTGTCAAAAGATATTAACAGATAGTTTTCAAATTGGAAAAAAATCAAAGCAATCTATAATCATATAAAATGGTCTAAATAATTATTGTCTAGCAAAAAAATTGAAATAACTCTGCAGTTGTTTTTCAGATTTATCAGATGTGCTAATGAGACTGAACAGAAAAATAATCAAGGTTAGTAAGGATGTGGGAAAAGTAGGATACATGCATTGTTGCTAGAGTTATAAAGTGACCAATTTAGAATTATGCCCAAAAGATTATAAAACTATGCATACTTTTTGACATAGAAATACCATCACTAGGTTTGTGTCCTAAAGAGATTTCAAAAGGGGGAATAGGATATTTTTGTTCAAAAGTATTTAATAGTGGCAAAGAATCAGAAATGGAGGTGATGTCCATCAATTAGGGAAGGGCTGAATAAATTGTGGCATGATTGTAATGGAATATTATTGTGATATAAGAAATGAAGAGCAAGTGAATTTCAGAAAGCTAGGAAAGACATATGAACCGATGCAAAATGAACTGAATGAGAAAATTGCACATTATATCTATCATCAATAGTCTATGATGATCAATTGTAAATGACTTAGCTTTTGTCAGTGATACAATGATCTAAGAAAATTCCAAAGGACTCAAGATGAAAAATGATGTCTACTTTCACAGAATGAACTGATGAAGTCTGAATGCAGAATAAAACATACTATTATTCACTCTCTGAATTTTTGGGTTTTTTCCTTCTTGTCTGTGTCTTTAAAAATGACTCATATTGTAATATGTTTTGCAGGAGTGAACACATAAAACCTATATAAAATTATTTATGGTCTTATTAAAGAGTAGATGAAGAAGAGAAAGATAAAATTTGGAACTAAAATTTTAAATGAATGTTATAATTGTAACAGGAAAAATAAAATAACAATTTTAAAAAGATCTCAATCTAGAAATGGGGGGGCGGAGCCAAGATGGCGGAGTGAAAAGGTGACTTTCTGCCTCTCCTCCGATCTTCTCTCAAATCAACAACAAAATAAGCCTCTGAACTGATCTTCAAGTCAACGAACTCAGAAATATTTGGGCATGGCTCTCTGGAGAACTTCATATCAGGTTAGTCGGACTCGGACAGAGAGATAAATAGACGACCCCTGTGCAGGCCGGAAGTGAGGGTGGGACTCAGCTCAGCTTGTCTTGGAAGAAATTCCAAACTCCAAACTCCAAATTCCAAACACCTGGAGTTTATCTGAGGCACTCGGGACACTCTGCCCTGATTGGGGGCAGGTGTTCTGGCAGACTTACCTTGTTTAAGGAGTAATTTGGACTTACTCCTAGCCCCCACCGGCCCAGCACCTTAAGTCAACTTGCCGAAGTGCCCCAGGGCAAAGCGTCTTCAGCCGAGGTTCCCCCCCCCCACCTTAAAGAGATATCCACGCTGTCTAAAAAAAAATGATGAAGAAGCAAAAGAGAGCTCTCACCATAGACAGCTTTTATCAAGGCAAAGAAACGACCTCAGATACAGAGGTTTCTCTAGACAAAAATCAAGAAAAAAACAGCAAGGACCATCACTGGTCCCCGTTTCAAAAGGCCTTTCTAGAAGACTGCACAAAGAACCTCAAAATAGAGCTGGAGGATAAATGGGAAAATAAACTGAAATCAATGCAAGAAGGATACAGTATCTTGCAAGAAGGATATGATGCCCTGCAAAAGAGATATGAAAAAGACACCAATTTATTAAAAAATAAAATTAGTGAAGTGGAAAAAGAGTGCAATGAACAAATTGG